>JAOUQU010039238.1:0-17418 GCA_028566735.1 Ammoglanis amapaensis
AGGAAAGAAATTGGTGTGAGTATTCACACACACACACACACACACACACACACACACACACACACACACAAATACAGCTGCTAATATTTATGCGTAAGTCAGACTCGCCTGTTTTGATTCTTTCACTTTTTAAATTGCTCACATTGAGCCCAGAAACATGACCAAGGCCAGGACCAGATCAAAATCCTTAGTAACTAAGACCCAGACAAAATCAATCATTCGCCAATCACAACAATTAGTGCAGAACTAGTTACCGTGCCAACTGAGACCAAGAAAAGTTTCTGCATTAATAGGTCACGTCTAGCTGGAGACTAAACAGTCTGAATGTTCGTAGGAAAGATTCTATCGTGACAAAATACAAAGCAAGTATTTGAGAGTTTAGGGCATTGCTCAGGGGTCCAAGATAGCTTTTATTACAAAATGTAATAAAAACTTATAATTGAATATGATTTAGTGTAATGCTCAGCCATAAAACGTGGACCAATCTAGATAAAGAATGACATAAATATTATAATTATAGTCTCTTTAAGTGTTTTGTGATGTTCTGGAACCAAGCTAGGCTGATATCTGCACATGCAAAAAGCTTCTTGCAAATATATAAACATGTTTTAAAAGTTCTCTCTGATTTAATGGCCGTGATGTTGATGTGAACTTTTGTTCTGATGCAGTGCAGAAGTGTTTCTGACAGCCGTGAGCTGATCTTATCCAGAATCAGAGATTCTTCAGGAAAACAGTATCGGAGACGTTACAATCTCCAAAAAGATCTCAAGCCTCACGCACAGTCCACAAATAAAAACTCCAACAACCCAAAAACTGCTCCGGTCAGGTAAAGTATCTGTAAACGTTTGTAAATCTAAATCCTGTGTAAACAGTTTACAGTAACAACCACGTCCACACAACAAAAGTGTGATTGTAGGATTAATGTCACTGTAATAAGTGCAAGAAGAAGATGGATGGATAGAATTAAAATTTTATTTATTAATTTTATGCATTTTATTTATTGTACAAGAATAGTTAATACTGGACTGTAACTGGACTAGGAATTGGAAGGTTGTGTGTTCAAATTCCCGATTCAGAATGTCACTATTTGCCTGCTGATAACAGTGCTTCTTTTAATTACTTTTAATTTATTTTCTTCACAAATGTAATATGTATCATTCTTTACTATATGAATGTAGAACTTCTTTATTATTATTTTTTTATAAGTCCTGTGAGGTTTGATCCTCATCGCTAATATTCGCTGAGAGTATCTGAGGTAAAAATGACCGTTATTGTTACTAAATGTCTGTTGTTGTTCCACCACACACAGTAAAAGTTGTGTCGTTTCATTATGACCCCAAAAACAACGTTTTAACTACTTTTTAATTGTTTAATTTTAAGTTTGTTCTATTGAATATCTCGACACGCACTAGCTTAGCATAACTCTCGCGCGCTTGCACTGAAGGGTCTCCGTTAAATCCCTCCCCTAAAGAGTCTCGCGCGTGTATGTGGGCGTGTGTAGGTATAAAAGCTCTGAGCGCTGAGGGTCTCAGTCACACGGTGCTGCTGGACACCGTTACAGACTGACAGCAGCTATTAAATATCACAAATATATATGAATTAATATAATCGTGTAATAACTTTTATCATTCTTTTAGTGTTTCTCAGTGCGAGTATGAGAGGGTTGGTGGTCTGGGCGCTGTGTGTGTGGAGCTCGGTGTTTTCTGTACCTCAGACCGGGAGGAACAGGGGACAGGAGCAGGTGATGACCGATCTAGCGCTGCTGGGGAGCGGATACACACCGAGCAGTGAGTCCCGGCACAATGTTGAGATATCGTTTCTGATCGTTTAATTAATGATTATAAAAAATTACATTTTATGCTGTTTACAAGTTTGGACAAGTAACTTGCACGACCAGGAAAACATTAATAAGAAAATAATAGGGGGAAAAAACGCAAAATTTACCTCAGAATTTACCACAAAATACTTTCAAATAATATCAGGAATGATGAAAAACTTATTTCATGACCAAGTTTAAAACTTTATCATTAAATATTGTCATATTTATTCGAAAAGAAATGCCAAGAGTCTTATAAACGTTTATCGGGTTGCCAGATTGATGTTAAGTGTATATGGGTTTTTTTTGTTTAAGTACAGAATGTGTTAACAGAAATGTTCTATAATATAAATCAAGTATATATATATATAATTGTATATAATACAGTTAAAATGAATATAAATGTCTTGGTTTAGTTAAGTGAGTGTATGTTATAGTAGTATGGTAAATTATATCATCTCCACTTTAAATACTAAAAATGAGATGTATTTTTTTTCTAAATCAAGGTTGCCAGGTTGGCAGAAACTTCACTGATGTGCTGCTAAACTGCAAAACAACTTTTGAAAATAATTTATATAAAAATGATCAGGAGACTCTAGAAAACAGTGAAATATGAACATGTTGTGGATTCAATTTGTGATTAACGTCCAAATAAAAATATCATGAATAAGATTTAAAACGGACTACAGAAAATGTGATTTTAACCTTTTTACTGTGTGCAGTAATCTGAACTTTGAACCCGATCGGTAGCTTTACTGTGACAGTCCGAAAACAAACATTGTTTTGCTGATGATTGTGATTCAGATAATCAGGAATAATCAGGAGTAAATTTGCCCCGCTAGGCAACCCGGACCATCGCCTTTTCAACTGGTCACAGAGACACCCAGTGATATTTATTGACTGGTGCAGATAATCTTCTGCCTGTTTTTGGAAGGTGGGAAGAAACCAGACTTCCTGGAGTCTGTAGAGTTGCAGGAGCGCAGGGATTGAACCCGGGTCCCAGGACACTGTGGCTGTGCACCACCTACGTGAACTGTGTTTGTACAGAGCTTGTACCAGGACATTCACGTTTGCTCACAGGCTTTAGGGGTTAAAGGGTAAAGCGTGGGCAGAACACTGGCCTACGATGAATAAATATAATACATATAAATATATAAAGTGTATTTTCAGATTTAAAACCTCTGTGCATATATAAATATATATATATATAGGTGTGATATATTAAGATTTATATTCTGTCGTCTTGACGACGTCGTTTTCCTTATATAGTTCTACCTGTATCGAGGTTTACTGTGTGATTGTTGTGGTTCCAGATGTTGGTGGCTGCACGGAGAACGGTCGCACCTATCAGCTCTATCAGCAGTGGGAGCGGCCACATCTGGGCGGGACCCTATTGTGCACATGTGGCAGGTCGGGGGACGTGACCTGTGAAACCAAACCGGCCGGTAGGTCTCATGATGGACCAGTGAATGTGTACAAGAGTACTGGACTAGTGATCTAAAGGTTGCTGGTTCGAGCCCCACCAGGAGCTAGTAGAGCGTGTGGTAGCGAGAGTGTAGAGTGTGTCTCCCAGTGTATTACCGGTGTTGTGTGCTGTCATGTGTGATGGTGTGCTGTGGTGAGTGCCGTGTGGTGTTGACGTGTGCCGTGTGGTGTTGTGTAGCAGAGGAAACGTGTGAGGATAAGATAAACATGAAGTCGTACCGTGTGGGTGAGATGTACGAGAGATGGAAGGACGGGATGATCTGGGACTGCACCTGTATCGGCTCCGGGAGAGGAAAGATCAGCTGCACCATCGCCAGTGAGTCCCAACATTCACACAACACACCTACTGGCATGACACAACCCCAAAATACACACACAAACACACACACACAGCTTATACTCAACATACTCTAATCTCTTAATACCCACAGTTGGTCAGTTTAGTCTGTTAGCTTTAGTGCTTGAACGTTTCTGTTGGATGTTTTTTTCTCTTCTCTCTCAGATCGCTGTCACGAGAGTTCGAACTCGTACCGGATTGGGGAGACCTGGACCCGCCCCCACGACACGGGCGACTACATGCTGGAGTGTGTGTGTCTCGGGAACGGCAAGGGCGAGTGGACCTGCAAACCCATCGGTGAGAGGTCATATGATCAGAGAAGAGTGCGCTAACAATTCAGCGATATTTGATATTCACAGCAGGGGGCGCTATATTAACAATAACTGAATGAAATGAAACATGAATGTAGTATTTTTGCTATTGCAACATTCTCTGAAACAAACCGATGTTCGATTGTGTGTTTAATGCTGCAGTACACAAACTGACCACAGTTTTACATGGGAAAGTGTGGAGGAGAGGGGGGCGCTGTGGAGCGCTGTGTCAGCACAGATGCTAGACAGTGCAGCTCAAGGTTGCCAGATTGAGTGGATTTGAAATGGTAAAAAAAATCTATTTTGATGAAGCCAGTATCGTGAAACGCACTGCACTGTGGGTAGATTGTAAGGTTACGCCCGCTGTTCTCGGGTTCGACAGACGGAATTCTGGGAAATCCAGAGCAATGTTCAAACCCACTGCAAACACGATGAGGACAGAGATCGATACGAGGCTCCGATCAACTCGGTGACCCCTATTTATCCTGTGCCTGTCCCAGTCCTTCTCTCCAGACCCGCCCTCGTCCCGGCGTGGGTGTGAGTGGTGTACAGTGTGTGTTCAGGTTGTAACGTGTTGTTCTCTCCCGCAGCTGAGCGCTGTTACGACACATCTCTGGGCTCGTCCTACGTGGTGGGGCAGACGTGGGAGAAACCCTACCAGGGCTGGATGGTCGTGGACTGTACATGTCTGGGCGAAGGGAACGGGCGCATCACCTGCACCTCCAGAAGTGAGTGCAGCCCGCGGGCCACGGATATCACCCACTAAACCTCTCGTAGAGAGACAAGTGTGTGTGTGTGTGTGCACTGGTGATCATGTAGTGTGTTGGTTTTCAGATCGCTGTAATGATCAGGACATGAGGACGGCGTATCGTATCGGTGAGACCTGGACTAAGAAGGACGCACAGGGTCACACCCAGCAGTGTATCTGCACCGGGAACGGGCGTGGCGAGTGGAAGTGTGAGAGACACTCGTCTGCACACACCAGTGTCGGTGAGAACTGTCAATACATCTGGATTATTCATCAGCATCAGCGAGTGTGTGTGTGTGTGTGGTCAGTGTTTCAGTCTTGTTGCGTGTGTGTGTGTTTACCTCTCACAGGTACCAGCACGGCCGTGTCTGCCCGGGTCCGACCCGTCACCCAGCAGCTGAGCATCATCCCTGACGTTCTGGATGAGGTGGGCGTGTGCCGGGCGGGGTCGGGCGCGTCCTATCACACGGGCATGAGCTGGGTACAGACGCAGGGCAACCAACAGATGATCTGCACCTGTATCAATGGAGGGATCAGCTGTGAGGAGTGGGGTACGTGTGTGTGTGTGTGTGTGTCAGTGAGTGAGTGTGTATGTAGGGCTATAAGTGTGTTTTACTTTGTGTGTGTGTAGACGGACAGTCTCATGTGTACGGGGGGAACTCTGACGGGGAGGCGTGTGTGTTCCCGTTTGTGTTTGGGGGTAAGACTCATTACTCGTGTATCTCAGAGGGTCGACGTGATGGTCAGTTATGGTGCAGCACCACCAGTGATTACGATCATGACCGACGCTACTCCTTCTGCACCCAGAGGAACCGTGAGTGTTACATCACACCCGTCATCACACCCGTCTCTATTTTATTTATAACATCTTTACCTTTGTGGCGTAGTCATGGTGATAACCCGCGGCGGGAACTCGAACGGCGCCCTCTGTAAGTTCCCCTTCCTGTACAACGGACGCAACTACACCGACTGCACCGCCGATGGTCGCCGTGACAACATGAAGTGGTGCAGCACCACCACCAACTACGACGAGGAGCACCGCTACGGATTCTGCCCCATGGCGGGTACGCCGGCCACGCCCCCGTCACCATGGCGTTTTCCGCGTCACTTTTCCTAATCGGTGATGATTCTGATGATGACGATTTCTTTTCTCTCTCTCCCCGGCTACAGCTCACGAGGAAGTGTGCACGGTGAACGAGGTGATGTATCGCCCCGGCGACACGTGGGACAAACGCCACGACACCCTGGGTCACATGATGCGCTGCACCTGTCAAGGGAACGGGCGTGGCGAGTGGAACTGTGTGGCGTACTCACAACTCAGAGGTGAGTGTGTGTGTGTATGTGAACCCTGTTCACGGTTGTTGTCGTGATTGTTGTTTATATTGTTTGTGTTTATTGTTTACCTCAGATCAGTGCATCGTGGACGGACACACGTACGAAGTGAACCAGAACTTCGATAAGCGTCATGAAGAAGGTTACATGATGAACTGCACGTGTTTCGGTCAGGGTCGCGGACGCTGGAAGTGCGACGCCGTCGGTGAGAGCCCCTCCCCTCCCCCTCGTCACCTCTGACAGATGTTGTGGTGCAGATGTGGACAAACCAGATGTGTGTTTATAGATCAGTGCCAGGAACCCGAGAGCAGGAAGTTCCACCAGGTGGGGGAGAGCTGGGATAAAGTCATCCAGAACGTTCGTTATCGATGTTCCTGTTACGGAAACGGGATCGGCGAGTTCTCCTGCGAACCTCTGGGGTCCAGCGGTACCGCCCCGCACACACACACACACACACACACACACACACACACACACACACACACACACACACACACATCAATATAAATAACAACCAATAAATAACTACACAAATCAATCAGTTTTAATTGTCCACTCCTGTGTGTAGGACTGCAGGACTCACTGGACTCGACTCGAACACTAGTCTAAAGACTTGTGACTCCACTCTAGTCTAAAGACTTGTGACTCCACTCCAGTCTAAAGACTTGTGACTCCACTCCAGTCTAAAGACTTGTGACTCCAGTCTAAAGACTTGTGACTCCAGTCTAAAGACTTGTGACTCTAGTCTAAAGACTTGTGACTCCACTCTAGTGTTTGTTTGTTTTGTAGTTCCAGTCCGTGTGATCATCACAGAATCAGGAACTGAACCCAACTCTCACCCCATCCAGTGGAACCCGCCATCATCCGCCCACATCACCCAGTACATCCTCAAGTGGAAAGTGGTATGTTCTCCCTCCCTCTGTGTGTGTGTGTGTGTGTGTGTGTGTGTGTCTGTGCGCACTTTAAATAAATGCTACTACTGCCAAAACACTGGGATGTGATCCATGTTCTCCACCACAGAACAAAGAACAGGAAATACAACCAAACATCAAAGGAAATCTGACGAGAAAATATCAAGAAAAAAAAGTAAAAGATAAAACAAACGACAGAAACAATAGAACAATAAAATAACAGTCATAATAAAAAAAGAGAAAAATTGAAAGAGAAATAAAAATGTTAAAAGGAAATAAATAAACAAATAATAATAATAATAATAATGGATAAATAAATGATTAGACAGTAAAAACTCGAATCTAAACAATGTAATAAAAAATAATGCAATAATAATAAAAGAATAATGAAGAAGGTTCGAGTTTTCACCATAAATATGTGGACGCTGCTGGTTCGAGATCTTTCGTTTGTTTGTTGATGTTTATTAGAAGAATTCTCGAACCCCGTGGAAGGAGGTGATGGTTCCTGCACACATCAACTTCTACACCATCGCCGGACTCAAACAGGATCTGACCTACGAGGGTCAGCTGATCAGCATCCTGCGCAGCGGCCGCCGTGAGGTCACACGTTTCGAGTTCACCACGTCCGCCGGCTCCCGTGAGTACCAGCAGATCGCACCGTCTCTATTGGCTGCTGGAGCCGCCTGTCAAAGTCGTAACTCCGCCCTTCTTCCATTACGCTAGATTACAGAGATTCTGTTTGTTTACATTTTATATCTTCAGCATTTATTCTAAGTGACTTATAGTTATAACTGAACAAGGGCCTCTCACAGGAGCCCAACACAGGCACTTAGTGGTAGTGGAATGTGAACCTATGACCTTCTGATCTATAACCAGTAATTTAACCACTAAGCATCACGGCCTTGGGCTTTATTTTGTCATTTTATTTCTTACATATAAATTGTTATATTATTATTGTTATTATTATTTATTACAAGCGTGTGTATGTTCATAACAGCAGTTTAATATCATGTTTACTTTTGGTGTGCACACATATTTACTAGAACTCTAGTCTATAGACTTGTTTACTATATTTACTACTCAGCTACTTGTCAAGTAAAATAAATGTTTTTTAAATACATTTATATATAAAACCATTAAAAGCAGTGCTAAGGATTAAGGATCAAATAGTCATGGGTTCAAGCCCTTCTACCAAAGGCAGGTTGCTACTGTTGGACTCCTGAGCGAGACCGTTATAACCCACAGATATTTGAATAGTTTGATATTTCTGGACAACATAGTTATAATAATAATGATGATGATATAATGTATTCATTTTTATTATGACTTGATCCTGATGTTTTTACTGGAATGTTCTCCTGGTTCTGTGCAGTTATTTCCACCGAGGGCGTGACCAGCCAGCCCGTCCCAGAGGTCGCGACCTCCGAGTCTGTCACCGAGATCACGTCCAGCAGCTTCGTGGTGTCCTGGGTGTCGGCGTCCGACACCATTTCAGGGTTCAGGGTTCGGTATGAACTCTCGGAGCGAGGAGCCAGACCCGACACGATCGGTACGATTCAACATGTTCTCCCAGAGAGCATGAAGAAAGATGGTGGTGTGTGTTACGCTCGGAGATCAGTAATCGAACCCGCGATCTGTGATCCTCAGAACTTCCTCGCACTCAGACCTCGGTGAACATCGAGAACCTGCTGCCGGGGAGAACCTACCAAGTCCAGGTTTATGAAGTGGAACCGGAGGGAGATACCAACCTCATCCTCACCACCACTCAGACCACCGGTGTGGATCACACTTACAACTCTCCCAGGGGGCAGCAGAGGGATCACAGCTAATGGTTAGTGTGTGTGTGTGTGTGTGTGTGTGTGTTCTGACCACCAGCTCCTGATTCTCCCACTGAGCACCGAGTCTCTGATATCAGCGAAACATCCGTCGTCATCTCATGGACCAAACCACGGGCCCCCATCACCGGTATACACACACACACACACACACACACACACACACACACACACACACACACACACACACACACACCAAACTGATTACAATTGTATAATATATAAATATAATAAAATAAGTACTTTAATAATGCAGCACACTGTTAAACTATTACACATTAATTATTAATGTAGTCATTGTAATAATAGTAAAATATTAATAAAGGTGTGTGTGTGTGTTCATGTGTGTGTAGGGTACCGTGTGGTCTACACTCCGTCACTAGAGGGCAGCAGTACCGAGCTCATCCTGCCCGGGACGGAAACCACGGTGACCCTGGTGGATCTAAGACCCGGTTCCACTTATAACGTCACCATTTACGCCCTGAAGGAGAACCAGGAGAGCGTCCCGGTGCTGCTGCAGGTGAACACGGCAGGAGAGACGCGGCCAGGTAACCCCACCCTCCGACCCCTGGCCCCCAGCCACCGGCCCCCGGGCCCTGGATCCTGTCGAACCCAGGATCATCGTGTGTTTAAGCTTCTGCTGCTCCTCTTCCACAGAGGAGGTCCAGGCCCCCAGCGAGCTGCAGTTTTACGAAGTGACTGACACCAAGATCACCATCACCTGGACCGGGCCGCCCATGGAGGTCTCCGGATACCGCGTGACCTTCGAACCCGTAAGCTCGGACGCTCGTCCGCAGAGGCCGCTGCAGCTCCCGGTCACGCCCAACGCTTACGTCGAGATCACACACCTGCAGCCGGGCACGCTGTACCGCTTCCACGTCTACACCGTCCACGGCGGGGCCGAGAGTCAGCCGCTGGTGGGGGAGAAATCTACCAGTGAGTGTTTCACTCGATGCTGCGCTGTGATTGGCTCGTGTGAAACAGTGTGATAAATAAGTGACGGTGTGACTGTGTGTGTTAGAACCCGACGCCCCCGGCAGTCTGGACTTCGTGGACGTGACCGAGGACAGTGTTCTGGTCACGTGGTCCGCCCCCCAGGCCCAAATCACCGGTTATCGCCTCATGGTCACCTCCGAGGACTCCCGGTCTCCGGAAGCGGTCAGGATCCGACCCGCCGACACCCAGTACAAGGTGGAGAATCTGCAGCCGGACACGGAGTACAGGATCACGGTGCAGTCAGAGCAGGACAACACACTGAGCGAGGGCGTGACCGGGACCATCACCACCAGTGAGTGTGCATGTACACGCGTGCGTTTGCTTCAGCGTCCGCATACTTACGGTCGTGTTTCATCTCCACGTCTTTATTGTGATGTCACTCAGCTGTACCGTTTGGCGACGCGCCGCGTTTCACCACCGACGTCGGTAACACCTACATCATCATCTCGTGGACCCCGGTACCTCGATTCAGCTACCAGGTAAACCCACAGCTGACAGTACACACACACAAACACACACACACAGGGAAACTCGAATTCGTCAGATATAAAATGTGTGTGTGTCTGTAAGTATGTCGTATGTGTGTATCTTTCTGTGTCTGCACGTCTGTGGAGTGTGTGTGTTCACATCTGTGTGTGTACGTCTGTGGTGTGTGTTTGTGTGTCATGTGTGTATATATATGTGTGTGTGTGATGACAGATGTCAGTGAAGCCCAGTGAGGGTGGTGAGGCCCCCCGGGACGTGACCTCGGGTTCAGGAAGCATCTATATCTCAGGTCTGACCCCCGGGGTGGAGTACATCTTCAGCCTTCAGCCAATCATCAACGGGCGTAAACAGGGTCCCGCCATCACTCGCACCATCAGCACACGTGAGTGTCTCACCTCACACTGCACTCGACGTGTGTGTGTGTGTGTGTGTGTGTGTGTGTGTGTGTGTGTGACGCTGCTCTGTTTTGCTCTCAGCTCTGTCCCCGCCCACCGATCTCAATCTGCTCTCGAACCCGGACACAGGAGACCTGAACGTACGCTGGCAGGGCGCCACCACGCCCGGTATGTTCCCCCCGCTGGTACCAACAACACCCGACGTGAATCGATTCCCTTTGAACACTGGAAAATAATCGAATGGCAAATAAATAAATAAATAATAAATATATGTTTATGAAAAAGCTCCCAATCTGGCATCTCCATTAAACAGGAGAGAAACAGCGCCCCCTTTTGTTTACAGAATAGAAGCGAGTAACGTTTCCTCTTCCTCGTTCCAGGCATCACAGGGTACCGGGTGACGTGCACGCCCACTAGTGGTCAGCGTGGGAACTCTCTGGAGGAGTTAGTGAGGGGAGGACAGACTGAGTGGAACCTGGAGAACCTGAGTCCCGGGGTCGAGTACAACGTCAGCGTCTACACCGTCAAGGATCAGCTGGAGAGCGAACCTATCTCCTCCACCATCACTCAGGGTGAGACACTAACACACCTACCGGCATGTTTTCATACCCAGGAGGGGGGAGGGGGGGGTGCAATGATTCCTTCTGAGCTGCATTATAGTGCATCTCCAAAACACAGAGACACAGAGGCCACATTTCATATGGATGAGCAGCAATTTAATGTACAAACATTTACAATTATGTAAACATTTATGTAAATAAAATATGTTTTATTTATTGTTTTATAAACATGTATTTTATATACAAACATTCAGACTTGTAATTATATTTAATTCTATTTTAATTCTATTTAATTCTGATGCATGTTTGATCTTATAATGATAATCTGATCATTTTCTAATCTCACCTGCCCCCCCTCTCCACACACACACACACACACACACACACACACACACACACACACACACACACACACACACACACACACACACACACACGCCCCTGCCCCCCACCCTCACACCTCAGACGTGCCCAGGGTTCGAGACCTGAGTTACCATAACGTCACCGACACCACCGTCAGCATCAGATGGGCGCGGCTGGAACACGCCTCCATCATCGGTTACCGTATCAGCGTGGCGGCGGTGGGACAGAGCGTCCCCCTACTGGAGGACTCGCTGGACCCCGCCACCACCACGTACACGGTACGTGGGCTGGAACCGGGCGTGGACTACACCATCGCTGTCACCGCGGTAACCCAGGACGCCGAGAGCCAGGCCACCAGCATCACGCAGCAGACGCGACCCGGTGAATCTCACGCCAACGAGCCACCGTGCCAACGCCAGGACCAAGTGCCCATACTGAGAATAAAAATACAATAAAATTATTTACAAAAGTTATATAACAAAATAATAATTATTACAGTAAATAGTTCCAAACTAATATTTATAACAGAATATTTATTACATTAAATACATTATTTATTAGAATGATCAGAACTATTTACTTCAGAAGTAACAGAATTAAACCATTCACACAGCATCAGGGTTGCCAGATTGTAACAGCCGATTTCAACCAAAACATACACAGAACAACAGATAAACAAACGTATTATATAAATAAATAAATAACACACAGAAGCTCTTCAGATGCACTGATCGATATTAAAGAGCACAAATGCTCATGTTCACCTTTTAATTCAAGCTCAAAATCTCTCAATCTGGCAACATCGTACGCAGCACATCTCCCAATCGTAGTGCTAATTATTTTATATGGTTGCCAGATTGGTAATAAGCCTCCGTGTTGGCTTGTGTGAGGTTGTAGCGACTTTAACATTGAGAAATAGAATTAAAACAATAAATTTATTTTATTTGTACACCACTGATGTTTATAATATTATTATTATTACTATTATTAAGTCACTAACGGGTCCCGCCCCTTTCTGTTACGCATGGAATCATGGGTATTCTGTCCCGCAGCCGTTCCTGCCCCCACTAACCTGAGGTTTGGTGAGGTGGGTCCAGACTCCATGCGCGTCTCCTGGACACTCCCGTCGGTCCGGTCGTCGGAGATAAGCGGCTTCGTCATCCGCTACCACCCCGTCTACAACGAGCGGGACGTCCAGGAGGTGAACGTGGGCGGAGCCACCAGCACTTTACTCCTGTCCAGTAAGTGAGACGGACAGACGTGAGCCGACCGTCGCGGGTTCGAGAGAACGGGGTACAACATTGTGTTTCTGTCCCTGTCAGACCTGCTGCCGGTGACGGAGTACGTGGTGAGTGTGGTGACGGTGTACGACCAGAACGAGAGCGCCCCCGTCAGGGGCAAACAGACCACCAGTGAGTCCTCCTTTTACTCCTCCTCCTCTCAGTATTTTCCTCCTCTTCATACTTTCCTGTCTCTCCTCAGCCCTGGACGCTCCCTCAGGCCTGGACTTCTCCGACGTCTTCACCACCTCCTTCACCACGCGCTGGACCGCGCCACGCGCCTACATCACCGGCTACAGGCTGGTGTACGAGCCGGTCAGCGGGGGGCGCCGCCACGAGGAGCGTCTCCCACCCAGCCGCACCCAGTACACACTCAGCAACTTACAACCGGACACACTCTACACACTCCACATCTACAGCATCAACAACCAGGAGGAGAGTCCAGCACTCACCGGGACGCAGAGTACTCGTGCGTAACACACACACACGCTACACACACAATACACACACGTTTCTTACCTGTGCCATGTTTACAGTTTCGGACGCCCCGACTGACCTGAAGGTGACCTCGTCCAGCCCCAACAGCATCACCATCTCGTGGGACGCCCCCGCTATCCCAGTACGGTACTACCGGATCCAACACGGCGTGAGCGGTGAGTGTGTGTCACACACCAACACAACATCTGGACCGTTCCAGGTCCTATATAAACACACACTTGTGATCCTAAAGGCTCCAGAGGAGACGAGGCAGAGATTAAAGTTCCTGGTTCTGACACCAAGACGACCATCAGTGGCCTGAGCCCGGACACCGAGTACATCATCACCGTGTACGCCGTGACGGGCAGAGGGGACAGTCCGGCGTCCAGCACACCCACCATCATCACACACCGCACCGGCACACACGGTACGTCACACACACACACTAACACATCCTGTGGCTGCGTGAGCTGTGTACATGTTCACCTGACCGTTCTTAATGTGCCGCAGGTGCGCCGTCCCCCTCCGATCTGGACGTGAGTGACCTTCAGGACGGAGAGCTGATCGTGCGCTGGAGTCCCGCTCAGGGCCCCATCAAGGGCTACAGGGTCTCAGGGGCCCCTGTTAGTGGTGTGGGGCCAACATTCTCTGAGGTTGTAGGACCTGGTAAGAGTCTGTTAATGCTAACGGGGTTTTATTTTGTATTCGTGTCCAACGAGTGTGACCTTCTGTGTGTGTGTGTGTGTGTGTGTGTGTGTGTTCTCAGAGCGGACGGAGTTAAGAATCCCGGGACTAAGACCGACTGTCCAGTACACTATCAGTGTTTATGCTATCGGTCCTGATGGACAGAACACACCGCTGGTGCAGAAACACACCACGACCAACGGTAACCTTCCGCCTGTACATTCCCCACATTACTTCTGTATGTATGAAAGCATTCGGGATGCGAACCCTTACCCTTCTCCTGGTGTCCTGTAGCCCCGGACAGTACCTCTGACCTGACCTTCTCGGACGTGGACTCCACCTCGATACGCGTATCCTGGCGACCCCCGGCAGGTCGTGTGACATCATATCGCGTACTCTACTCCACACCCACGGAGGGCGAACGTGAGCTGCTCCCGGCCCCCAGAGGGAGCGATTCCAGCGCCCTGCTCAAGGACCTGAGACCCGGTGTCCGGTACACGGTCCGAGTCCTGGCCAACCATCAAGGTTCCACTACCAGCATGAAGGGAACTCACACCACCGGTGAGCATGTTCTCCCATCCAGAGCCTCGCCACATCAGAGCCAGAAGATCAGAAGATAAGAATCCGTTCTGAATTTCCATCTCTGTCCACCAGGTGTCCCCGCTCCCACACACATGGAGTTTAGAGACGTGGGTTCGAACGGCTTCGTGGTGATGTGGAGGGCCCCTGAGGGCCAACTGAGCGGCTACAGGGTCCTCGTCACCCCCAAAAACAACAACGCTGCACCCAAGGAGCTGATCGTGGCCCCGGACTCCACCCAGGTCATCGTCACCGACCTGCTGGTAAACAACAACAACTAAATAACAACAATAATAACCATAAGCACCCGGTCCTCACACGTATCTGCTGTGGGTTGCCAGGTCTCCACGCTGTACGAGGTTCGTGTTTCTGCACTGAAGGATTCGTTCAGCAGTCTGCCGCTCACCGCTGAGGTCTCCACCGCCGAAGGTAACCGCTGCACCCTCAGCACACACTGCGCCCGTGCAGGATGCCCCCGGTCTCATCCGCTCACCTTGTCCCACAGACATCAGTCCGCCCAAACGGCCGCGCATCACCGACACCAAGGACACCAGCATCAGCATCACCTGGCGCGCCAAGGACGAGCCCATCACCGGCTTCCTCATCGAGGCTCTGTCCCGCTCGGGAGGCGCTGCCGCGCCCGTCCGGAAGATCGTCCCCGCCGACCATCGTGCAGCCATCATTACAGGTACGTTAGTGCAGGAAACTACTGACCCCTGCTGGCGTGGGGTGTATTCCAACATGTTTGTGTGCAGGTCTGCAGCCGGGCGTCATGTACGTCATTAACATCTACACCCTGAACGGGGAGAACCGGAGCCCCCCCTTCACCATCACCGCCACCACAGGTACCCCCCGCTCCTTTGAGTGTTACCGTCACCACCTCTGTACTGTTCATCATGTGTGTGTGTGTGTGTGTGTGTGTGTTTAGCTCGCTCGGCTCTCCAGGCCCCCACACACCTCCAGTTCACCTCTCTCACCCCCACCTCCATCTCCTTCACCTGGCAACCCCCCACCGCTCACATCACCGGGTATTACATCACTTACGAGGAGGCGGGGGGGTCAGCACACGAGCTCACACCACGTCCACACGCCGGCGCCAACTATGCCACCATCACAGGTACACACACACCACAGCCACACACACCACGTCCACACACACACACCTCACAACCTGACTGTGTAATCACAGATCTGAGACCTGCCACCGAGTACATCATCAAGATCATCGCGGTGCAGAACTCACTGAGGAGTCCAGAGCTAGTGGGTAAAGCTACAACACGTAAGTACACACACACACACACACACACTAACACACTTCCTCCTTAGTTGGATGTGCTGCCCCCCTCTGGCCGTTTGGCTCTATTGCAGTCATTTTTAATTTTATGACTTTTTCTTTATATTTCTGTTTTATTATTATTAACAGTTCTTCTGCTCTCAGATGAATCGTTCTCTCTGCCCGTGGTGCCACGCCGAGACACGCCTGACCGCCTGGACGTCCCGGAGACAGACAGCACGGGGCCCACGGTGCGACCTGGCACCGGCGGGCGGGGCCAGGGCCTGGAGTACACCGAATTCAACAACCTGCCCCACGGCGGTCGACAGCCGGACCCTTTTTACCCGGGTCAGACCCTGATCTATGTGTCGGCCCCGGGTCCCGACGGCTCTCGGCCGGCGCCAAAGCTGGTGCGCGTGTCCGACAGGAACACTCAAGCTTCCTTGTTTCCAGAGAACAAACCGTCACAGGAGACTCGGACCACCGTGACCTGGCAACCCTTCCAACAGAGCAGCGCCTACCTGCTGTCCTGCCACCCCATGACACAACGCCAAGAGAAGATGTTCCAGGTGAGGGGCACAGGAACAGCATTTCTCTTGAACCTGCGCATCCGTTACTAGTGTCTAGTCTTTCCTCGGTAGCTCATGGGTTTGAATCCCACTATGTTTGGACTTGAGTTCGAGTCTCTTTAGTACCGAGCGACGCCCGTGACTCTCAGTTGTTAACTCCTCTGGTTCGGGTTCTAGATACGCCTCCCCGCCACCGCCACCAGCGCCACGCTGGTGGGCCTGACGTCCGGAGCCTCTTACCGCGTCCTGGTGGAGGCCCTGAAGGGGGCGCTAAAGCACACCGTGGTGGATGAGGTGATCACCGCCGGGACCGCAGGTACGATTCAGACTTTGTTGTTTGAAGGTTATGATGACAGTAAGTGATGTGGTGTGTGTGTGTGTGTGTGTGCACCCCGGGTTCCAGATGGCGTCCCGGGTGGCACCGCTGCTGATTCCTGTTACGACACACTGACGGGCACACAACACAGTGTGGGCGCAGAGTGGGAGCGCATGTCTGAGTCCGGGTTCAAACTCTGGTGCAGGTGTCTGGGTCTGGGGAGCGGTCACTTCAGATGTGATTCATCTAGTACGTGTAACACACACACACACACACACACACACACATTAACCTTATAACACACACACACACACACACACACACACATTAACCTTAAAACACACACACACACACACACACACACACACAAACCTTATAACACACACACACACTATAACACACACACACACACACACATTAACCTTATAACACACACACACAAACACAATAACTCACACACTAACACAGACACACACACACTAACACTAAAATACATACAGACACACACACACACACACACGCATACACACACACGCTAACATACACACACGCTTACATTATAACCCACACACACATCCACTATAACACACTAACATACACACTAACATACACACACGCTAACACAATAACCTACACACACATCCACAATAACACACTAACATACA
>JAOUQU010039663.1:0-17396 GCA_028566735.1 Ammoglanis amapaensis
ATTCTTGTGTTAATAAAATTTGCGAATATACACACAAAAAGCATAGCTGTCACATTTATCTCCTTGTAAAGAAGATAAATTGTGAGTTTATTTTAATGTTACAATGAGCAGGTTCTATTTATTCCTGATAATGTGAAAACTAATGTTGTCTTTATAGTAAAATGTTTAAAGAACATTTATAGGCCATCTTTCTGTTTAGTTGGTAAAAAATAGTTTACATTGATTGTGAAAATATGTGTCATGTAATAGCCTTTTATATTCATGTATTTGTCTGTGTTTTTCTTCTTGTAGTCCTATATCACCTGCTATCACACTAAAATCAATAAATCTGGATATTTCATTAGTTACTATTAATAGCTTTTTAATAGGTATTTCTTAGATATTAGATTGTCCTTGGTAAATTACTGTGATTTTGTCAACTTTTACTAAGATGTGCCAAAATAAGCAATCAAATTTATTAACTTTGTCTGTATTTATTCATAATTTATTCTCTAATGAATCACCATGTTTTTATACAATGTTACCAATAAATAAAATATTTATATAACATACATGTTGTGTTTTATATGTGGATATGACAAATTAAAGCAAGTGCTGCCTTTAACTGGAGCTATAAATATTCATGATGATTATGTACCATAAACACTGTTGTGTTTCTGCTGGGTTTATTATGGCTACATTAGCAAATTATGTTAATTATGTGCTTTAAAGAAAAAACAACCTTAATGTAGCATGCAAACATTAACTTAATAGTTGCTTTAAAAATATAGCCAACTTTCTTGAAATGTGGTTTTCTATACTGGTTGTTTAATAGCTTTCTGACTTTTTTATTAAAACCGTGTGAGGGGTATTTATATATTTTATTGTTTTAAAGTTTTTGTACTTGGCAGCTTCTGTTCCCTCCATTCCAGAAAAAAAATCTATAAACTTTTATAGTAAAATATGAAGTGGTCTAATGACCTTTCAGGTAAATAGAAACATTTCTCTTTTTTTACTATTTAATTTTTACTTTTAAATTTTTATTATATTTTTACTATGAATTTTCATGGTAATTTAGCCACATAGTTCTGCTGTAAAAAAGTTCATGGCAACTTCTATTTTTAGTAATTGGTTAATTCAAGCTGTCTGATAAATATCCTATTCCAAATTGTTGAAGGGGAGAGAATTGTTTGCATTTTAGAAGAAATACTAGGCATTAATAGTTCATGTATTTCCTATTGTTCACATTTATATTTAATTTAGTAGTGGGTTAGGCGCCATTCCACAGACAAGGTCATTAGAAGTGCTGTATTTGCTATCCTGTGGTGCGCGCTCTAATTCTGTTGTTGTCCTGTAGGTGGCAGTATTATTTAGATGGTTTTAAAGACTGCAGTTGGTTAAAAGTGAACGATTCTGTTTCTTGTGGGACAAGATGGCGTTAATACAACATGTTGTTTTGTGGAGACGTTTAGGCCGAATGGCAGCGCCTTTTCTGTTCAGTGCAACACGAACAGCGGCGGAAACTTTCAACCGGAGATGTTTTGTCTCCACCAGCCAAAGAAACAGTGAGTTAAATATATAACGTTTCGCAGGAGTTTGGAAATATACCGAATTCCGTTGTGTTATGCAAATCAATGTTTGTTCGTACAAATTCAGAAAACAAAAATAATAACAAGCAATTATATTCACGGATACTGAATTCTTGTTGCAGCTGCATTACTGACAGCACACCAAAGTTACCAGTTCATCAGTTCTGTAACCAAACTATCATGTAAACTCTTCCTTACAAATGTCTACATTCGTGTAAATCAAAGATGTATTTCTGCAGTCTGATTACTATTTTTAAAAAGTATTTTAAAGAAAGATTTAAAGATTACACTATACATTTACAGTTTCATAAATAAACTTTTTATATCATTTACCATTCCTTTTAACCTAAAGAACTTCGAAGAAATACAGCAAAATGACCCAAAATTCAATGTGTAAATAGTTTAAAAGACCACTTAGTCCATCCAGTCTAACAGTATTGGGATGTGGGCTTTAGTACACATGTTGAACAGTGGGATTTTCTGCTAGCACACCAGTGCAGAGAATCTGAGCTCAACACCGTGTTAGTCTATTCAAGTAAGAATCAGTTTGGCTGCTCCAACTAGTTTTTTTTATGCTGGCTGCCCTTTTTGAATCAACCCTCTTATTTATCGGGGATTGGAACCATAGTACTATACCAAGGTATTTTTTTATTTGGATATAGAATTGTCATAGAAATGTTTATTGGTGTGCAACTGATACTTATTTGTCTATGACAGAGTTGCAGTTTAAACTGGATGAGCGCACAGCTCACAGCAGCCTGGACCTCTTTAAGAAAGACACAGGTGTGAGTTACCGAATGCTGGGCCTGGACCCGAGCTGTGTACAAGACTCCCCTTTACGTTTTCAGGAGTGGGCCATTGTGTTTGCTGACAGTCAGGTTGAATCTGGACGCCACTACTGGGAGGTTACTGTTAAAAAGTCTCAGGAATTTCGCATCGGAGTGGCTGAAATGGGGATGTCTCGAGATGAGTGCATTGGAACTAATTCATCCTCCTGGGTCTACTCTTATGTGCAAAGAAAGTGGTATGCCATGACCACTAACAAGCAGGTTCCTGTAGCACTGGTGGGAAAGCCAGATCAAGTCGGGCTTCTTCTGGACTTTGAGGCTGGCCAGCTCAGCCTAGTGGATCCCCAGGCTTGCAAGGTGGTGCACACAATAAAAACATGTTTCAAGTCACCAATCTGTCCAGCGTTTGCTCTGTGGGATGGAGAAATCATCACACACTCCGAGTTAGAGGTGCCCCAAGGCATTTGAAAGAACACAAACATTCCGTACCCTGAATTTGCAAGGCAATAAGGAAAGGTTTTTGCTTTCAGTAAAAAACACTGTGCCATAAGTCATCATTGTACTGAACAACTAAGGGCTGATACTTTTAGCTGCAATGGGTAAAACCCAGAGGCTTTGTGGAAATACACAGATGCATTATGTAAATTACTGCAAAAGTTCTGTTGGGCTGTATAACAGAATTGATAGGGTTGCATTGTTATGTAACTTTTTTATACTTTAACTAGTCATCCTAATTATGGTTGTAATTGGTCAAACACTAGCCAGGGTGACAATTTATAAAGGGCATCAAGTAGAGTAGAGAATACTTTATTCATCCCTAATGAGAAATTTCCTTGTTGCAGCAAACAACTTTAGGACCACTAATTAAATTTATTCTACGTTAGCCCACAACTGAGTTAGGAAAGGGGAGTTATTTGAAGCTTTACAATGTATTGGCGCTTCGTCCCAAATATTCCTATTTTGATTGCTATATTTCAGCTTGACTGAATACATGCACAAGCTTTTACAAGTCATTGCTATATGTAAAGGGACTCAACACTGTAACATTGAACATGTAATGTGAACTGGATTTTTATTCGATGTACTTTTCATGATATTTAATCTTGAATAAAAAAGAAAAGTACACAGCAGTGAAATGTTTATTGTTTTTATTTCTCATTTGTTATTTTAACCTATAGTTTGCATGTCTGTATTGTTTTTTGTAAAATATTAAAATTAATAGATTTTCATTAGAAAAACTAGCAAGTTAATAAGTTAAACACATTAAGTGCTTTTTTAATACTGTTAAAATGCACCTGTTGTGATTTCTGAAAGACCAAGATTTTTTGTGAGTACTGTCATTTGATAACATTCGACAATCGTGAAAAAAGAAACCATTTAAAACTTCTTGGATGTGTATATATGTTTTTAATCAAAATATATTTAAAACTCTAGTTCTAAGCCAAACAGTGAAAAATAGATGTTACATTTGTGCTTTACATACAAAACTTTAATAAACTCATTCAATACACAGTACATACATTTACAAGTTATTGTACAACACCTGAGTGCATTAAAAGTATTTTATGTGTTCCTTATCTATACAGTCTGTTTTTATATTGTAGAAAACATGATGCTTAAAGAATATATAATAATAATAATGTTTGAAAATAATAAATAATACCATTTCATAAGATATAGATATACTCACCATTGTCAATTACTTATAACTTTTATTTACTTAAATTCTGTCTTTAATTGGTAACTTATAAATGGTACAGAGCCTAGTTCTAGTACAGACATCAATTCTTATAAATGTGTTGTTATTAGAATGTGTTGTTTTTATTATTGGCTAAGGAGTAGGTCGAGTACTCCACTACATACTGACCCTACACGTGTAGCTTACTATTCATTCAAAACATACCGTGGTTTGATGGAGCTTTATTCATATCGAACAGCTGATGTGGGAGTCATACCATAAACATAGCTAAAAATAGTCTGGCTTAGCCATGATGTTTTTTATCCGTCATTGCTTATTAAAAATAGGTTGACTAGGAAAATTGACCCTTTATAATAAGATGATTAGAGAACTGACATATCACTGTAGAGATTTGATTACTATGAGATTAGTACAAGATATAGAAACATTAGTTTATACAGTCATTTAAAGGAAATGACCAGTTTCGCTTGCACACCACATGTGATTTGTTAGTATTAAAAACAACAATTGTAAAGTACTTGAAATGTATATTTAAAAACCCTGCTGACCAAATTTAGGCCCAACACCTTACAACTGTTTCACCTGTAAAATAATTGTGTACTTGTCTGAGTTTACCCCTTTGTTCTACTGGTTTTATTTTCAATGGTGGAATGCTACATGACCAGCCTTGAAGAAAATGTATTATCTTCTATCACACCAACTTTTCCAGAGTCTCCATTTTTCTCAGGTCCTCTACATCCAGTGATGATTCACTATGGGCATGTGCACTGACCTCCTCAGGAATGAGGGAGTGAGAGTAAGTCTTTTGATATTCCTTTAGCACCTCCACTACACTGCCCTGTCCAAACTCGAGTGCATCATCTAGAGGTGTGTTTCCCCACCTGAAGCATAAATACAAAGCTCATCAGCGTACAAGTAGAAAGCAAGAATTTTGAAAAGTGCACTGATAAAGTGACTTTACCGGTCCATAACATGAGGGCTCACTCTGCAGGTCTTTGTTAAAAATTTCACAGCTTCCAGATGTCCTGAAATAATCAATTCATTACATTTTATTTTCGGAACACTTGAGTGAACATAATTTTTCCTGAGTGAAGGAGTCAAGTGAAGAGTAGGATACCTTCTGCAGCAGCCACATGTAAAGCTGACCGAGTGTCATAATCCCTGAGTTCCATATTCACTGCTGACAAAGCACATCTGGAAACAGTTCATGAAAAAAAACAGTTGCATTTAGTGACTTGTTTGCAATTAAATATAATTCCAGTCCAGTGTTTTGCATGTGTATCCAATTGAAAAGACTATAGAGTGAATAAGTAACTGCTTTTGACTGCTCCTATTAATTTATGTTTATAATATTATGTTTCAAACTAACTGCCGAATCTGCTGCAACACTTGTGTTAATCTGTTCTAGTAGCTAGCTTTATGTAACATCTCCGGAATCCCTGGAACTCGAGCACGGCTGTTAACAGCATCATGACTAACAATCATGTCACACATGCACAAAACTGACACATGACACATGTAAACAGATGTTGCATGGATAAACCCATATTCCCACAACTAATGAGTGTTTCTTTATAACAAAAGTTTGAGTCAATCCCAATGGACCTGGGACAAAAATGTGAAGTGCCTCATCCATAGATGCGCTTATACATGCCCCCAAATTGCAATTTTAGTTGAGTTGTTTGATGCAATTGATGCAAACCATGCATGCATAGCTATTGCAGATTAATTTAATGCATTGGTTTTTTGTAATCTCTTTTTACCATATTTCCTTTCTTCTTCTTGAACTTATATGTCTAACCTATTTATACACATGTCTGTTTTGATTCTATTTATATTACTGCACAGTGACCTTGAGCTTGGTGATACAAATTACACTGAACTTCTTATGTTTCTTCTTAATAATAAACAAACAAAAATATTATAACACATGATTTTCACTGGGTGCTCTGGTTTCCTCGCACTGTCAAATAACGGATTAAACTTATGAGATGAATGTTTCCTGTAATGAATTGGACCTAGACTGTAAAACATGACATTAAAAGCTAAAAAATAATTGATGTAGAAATGAGTTGTTTGAAATCATATAATTCTATTTTGTAGTAGATTCGCATAGACAGAAAAGACTGTGTTTTTTTACCTTCTGAGTGCTGAAACATCTCCACTGTAAGCAGCAAACATCAGGTCAATTACAGCCTTATTCTGTAAACAATTACACATGCATCATTGATTTATTCTTCATGTTGAAAAAAAACCTTTAGTAGTGAGTGAGATGGCAACATTTCTACTGTCGTCTTACTAACAGCTTACTTAAGCTAAGTACTATTTTATTAAATATGCAGAAATATACTTTTCTTGTAACTGGAGTGTTTTAAATGGAAAAGTCAAAGTAAGCGTTAAGTACATTAAATATACAATAAAATGCATTAATTTGATATTACATAACCCCAGCAACAAGAGGGGTGTGCAAACTATTGTAAAGAATTGGACATTAATGAAGACGAGAACATATATATGTTTAATCTGAAAGCTTGTTACATGGACATTTGAATTATGTAATAACTGATGATATAACGGTCTGTTTATCAATGTGCTTGCATCCATGCAAGATTGAGAGCTTTATTATTTATGAATGACATTTTTTATTCTTACCCTCTCATGGCCAGCCTGTCTGCGAGGGTCCAGTTTCTTGGCAAAGTGTCTCAGATTGTCATAGTTATGGAAGTTAAAAAGAGAAACCAGTTCCTGAGAAAGTACCAAACATGGCATGCCGTTCAGTCTGGAGCATTTTGCCCATGTGCATCATCTGTGCAGGTACATACCTGACAAAATTGCACAGCTCGAACACTGTTACCAACACGGTTGATTGGTGGAGACCAGCACATTACTCCCATGATATTTGGAACCACCAAAAGCACAGCACCAGACACCCCTGATTTAGCAGGCAGGCCTACCTGGTTAGTAAAAGATAACAGCACTGGTTATGTAAGCAGATTGCAGTTATGCCTGTTTTGTCAACTTACATGAAAAGCAAATTGGCCAGAGAAGTCGTTCATCCCACAGGAGTGCATAAGGCTGAGCGTGTTTCTTACAGCCTCTGCACTCAGGACACGCTCGCCTGTGATTGGACAAATGCCCCCGTTAGCTAGAGTGGCTGCCATGACACTGCCTGACTCACAGTTAACCTCAATAGAGCAAAGCTAGTGAGAGACAAAAGTAAGCATTACTTCAAAGAGGGAATATAATTAAAGGATGCGCTTGTTGATTAATGAAATGTTACCTGAAAGTAGAAATCAAGTGCTGCTATCATGTCTGCATTGTTGGGGAAACACTAAAAAAACAGAGAAACCTGATGCAAATGACTTTATCGCATATCTTCTACTTATAAGTAATGAAATATGAAAACCATACTTTTTTTTCCTTTAGATAGTAACCGATTGCATAATTTCTATCACCAGTCTCTTTTTCTGACTGGAACCTATGGAAAATTAAGCTTTATTATTACATTGCTGAATACAATGCATCAGTATGTACAGGTATCAATTTTATAATTGATAAATATCAGTTAATCTGCGTTTTCCCATTTCCATGAACAAACTATAGTGTACCACCTTACAAAAACTGAACTTTAAATTTGTGCACTGCTTAAGATAGTCTTTATTTGAGTGACACTAACTTGTTAATGAAACAGTAATTCACACAAACTGCCAAGTGCTGACATGTTATAGCTTGAAAAGCTCAATGCAGATTTCTAGATTGCTGTTGAAATCATCATGAAGACAAGAGTCTTGTCAGACGACATTTTGCAAGCCTTCTAGACTCGGTTTCAAATGCTCCACACAAGTGTTAGGCATAATGGTACAAAATAATCCCCAAACACTAAATCACAATCTTGTGCTGATCTATGGGTCATTTATCATCAGGTTGCACAGAAAGAATGAATAATTAAAACTTGTTACATTTACAAAATCACTACTTTTTCCAACACACCATCTTTTAATTTCAAATTCTCTCTTAATGTCAGGTTTGCGTGTCGTAATTATCTATATGAAACCAGTCTATGGTTCAAAATGGTTAGGTACTACTGGTAAAAAGCACATCATCATTGGACTCAACTGATTAATACTTTTAGTAAACATTTACTATTTAGCAGTTTAGTTGATTGGTGGCGGTCTGACAAACTGTATGATAGAATAGGGAATATTGGCAACCATTGCATATGCATATTTTAATTATTATGGTGTTATATTATTAATGAGCTGAACTATTTAAAGTGTAATAGGACTTACGTGGCATTGCTAAAACCCACATATTCACCACCTGCCATTCTTTTCAAATAGTCCATTATCTGTGAGACAAATCGGTGCATAGTAATCAGTGAACATTATTCATGTACTGTAATACATAAAAAAGGAATAATACTTGAACAGTTGTGTTACACTTACATAATCAAACTTCTCAGCCTTCTTAGAGCCTGGCTAAAAAAAATAGAGATCAAACTTAAAGACTTAAAATCCAAACTACCACCTTACAACCTTACAACTTTTCCTTTTACTAGAAATGTAACGATACTCTCTACCTACGATGAGATACGAATCACGATATTGTTCTAATGTTATAACCTTACTTTTTTTTAAAACAAAATACAAAAACCACCAGCTGATGACAATGTTTTATTTGTTTTATTTATTTAGCTTATTTAGTTTATTTAGTTTATAAATGAATGCACTTTAAGATATGTACAAAACATTTTGAATGAAACTATGGTATGGCAACTTGGTGAATAGTCAAACTATTCAAAGTGAATATATACCTGGTGGAACCCCATGCATGCAAAGGGAGAACATGCACCCCCCATCTGGGGATCAAAACCATGACCGCGCTACCCACAGAGACACCATGGTTAAGTTGAATTGATTCAATGTGATAATCTCCTAATGTCAAAAATGTTGTGTGTTTAATGCTGGAGGTTAATATGCCAACTTGCCCAACAATAACCACCACCCTCCACAATGCAATATTAATCACAATTTCAGGTTATATAATGACGCCAAAGGTCAGACACATTCTTAAATTCTGACTTGAGCCCGTAGGAGACTGTCTCCTTCGTCTATGTGCCAGCTGCTGTCAAATACAGACGGCTCAGCAGATTTGTCTCTTAATATAAAGGTCATTAAAATGGAGGTTTAGATTTAGCCAAAAGGGCAGGGACACCAACTATGTATGAAGGGCAGGTCCGAGCGGTGCATGGTTACGGGAGCAGTGCTTGAGGATATCTGCCTTTAAAATCCAATCATGCTTGCAGTTCTTAAATCTTCTTCTTTGTGTATTATGGCCAATTAAATGTCTTTAAATCTACCTAAGTTTGTTTGTGAATCCTTAACATTTAATGAGAGACACATAAGAAAATCACGAACAAAATATATTAATAATATACATTTTAAAATGCTTTAAGTTTTTTACATTTGACTAAATCCTCAATTAATTAATCACATTAATTAATTTTACATTTTCACAGTAATTATTCATCATTAATCATTCATATATAAAAACAGCCTATAACAACATCTTCACACCTATTTAAAGGCAACCTTGAAGTTGTTTTTCATGTTTACTTTCATCTTTTTTTCCATTTACTCAGAATTACACACCACTCTTCCTTATGGCTTGCATTACAGAACTAAAATCCTGTCTAAACAGTAACGTTCTCAAATTCAATCTGGATCAAACATCCGCTGAAGCCCTAGTAACTGACACTTATGAGATCACGTCCGGACATGTCTCACCCAGTGCTCACACACACCTCTTCTAAAACAAATGATACAACCAATATTGACTTTAATTTAGTAATATAAGAACTAAATGTGCAATTTATTTTGTTACATGTCAACATTTATAGATTTACATGCATATATACAATACAATAATATAAATAATACAACAGTGACGTAAACAGACAAGTGAAATATAGTATAAAGGTACAAATGTGTGGTAAATCTGTACATTGTATCTGTAAAAATTAAAATTAAACTCATTGTTGTCTGAAATTAGTCCAAGCAGGATCGTATCATCTCCAAATGTATACGTTTTACTGAGTTTGTGTTGGATGTACAGTCATTTGTGTAGAGGAAGAATAGCAGGGGAGGTAAAGCACACACCCCTGTGGAGCGCCAAAGATCTAAAATATGGTTTCCCACTAAAGTAAACAAGTCAGCATTCTTACCTTTAGAAGAGAACTGATGACTATGGCACCTGAATTAACCATGGGGTTGTGAGGTTTATCTGGGGGTAAAACCAAATTAATAGACCACAGTAGATACAAATAACAATGTGAATGTAAAATTCATCATGTGTATACACCAATCATGCATGACATTATGACCTCTGATAAGTGACATGAATAACACTGATTATCTCTTCGATAATATTGTGGTATTAGACAGCACAATCCTCGAAAATGTTTGTTTTTTGTGATGTTCGAAAACTGCAATGGTCAATGTTTCTCTACTGAGCTAAGAACTTGTACATTTGTGTACATTAAAATGCTTCTTGCGTTTTTATTTTTACTTTACTGCATTCTGTGTGACACCAGCAATTTTTGAATTATGGCTCTATGTTATATAAAATAGTATGTATAATAAAGTTATTAGTGTAAATAAGTAAAAGTGAACGTTTACACTAACAAGTGTTATATAATACGTGAATGCATATTTTTTCTGCTCACCATCCTCATTTAAACTCAATTCATTAAACTTCAGACCACTTGGCTCTTTTCCCACGAATGAATGCACATGCTTTGTTCCAAATTCATGTATAGCCAGAGCATATTTCAGTGGCTTCATGCATGACTGCAAACAGAATGGCACCCGTGTATCCCCTGTAGAGTACCTGAGGATAGAGGGATAGATTCTTAAATAAAACATATTTTCACCTATGGAAGATTGTTTATTCTTCATAAAGATAACCTGTCGTTCATTGTTAACTTTATCTGTATCTGAATCTAAAATGTTAGCCAAGTATCAGGTTGATATTTTGAATTGATGGTTCATTTATACTGATGGTTAAAAGTGATTTTCTTACCGCTGACCATCCACGGTACACAAAGACACCCCCCACAGATTAGGACTGAATTTAGCTAGCTGGGGAATGTAATCAGCAACCTGTGACAGACACAATTACAGACTTTTTTCAGACAAAAATAATATATATGGGTACATATACGTGTGTGTACAACTTACTTGGCCTCCTGTCTGGCTCTGTGCATTATAGTACAGCTGATTAATATTAGATGCAAATGTAATGAATTCTGGAATAATAAACTTCTTCTGGAATGCTTTGTTTAGCAGGACAATATTGCTTCCAGCACATCTAAAAATAAAATGAAAACTCAAATATTTCTGTGTCATACTAATATACAGTTGGACAACACACAATTACACTGACAGGATAACATAAAGTTATTCATTTGTAGCTGGCAGAAGTGCCAGGATTAGCCCTAAATGTATAGTTTGTTGCTCTTTTATATATGTGCTCAAGCAATACTCAAGTTCATAGTCTTTATTTGATGAATACATTTCCAGACTGTTATCTCCATTCAGTTCCCCCAACAATGAAAAGTACCCGCACAGAACTACTACTAACCAGAAGGTGATGGACCACTCTCAGCATTTAAATGACAACTAATGTGGAAATGACATGGTCAAGTTACTTGTCACATCATGTGACTATGCTGTCATTGCTTTGCAATGGCTGGCTGTAAAGATGGGCTGTATATTGGAGCAACTTCCTGAAGTGTGAAAGCAAAAGCTTCCTGAAGTGTGACATAAAACGTACTAGAACTGTAAACACTATAAAATAATTAAAATACTCTACTAACTATACTCAATACTAAATACTCAATACTCTACTAACTAATACTCAACTAAAAACCTGTACAACCTTAAATTTTGTACTATCTACAATGTAACATTGGTTCCTCCACATACTACCATACTGCTTGGGTTCATGCATATCGTTGTTCTCTGTAAATATAGAAACACTTACACATACTTACTTTCTGAAGAGCTCCTGGTCTATTGTTGCCATGTCAGCAGGTTCTTGCATTGCTTGGTGAAGTTGTTGCATGCAGTCCCTCAATCGTGGGTCAGAGATTAACAATCCTGTGGTCTCCAGCTCCTGAGAAACACTCAAGCTAAGTCAAAATACCCAAGGTACATAACAGAAGCATACCGACCTTTATTATTATTATTTTTTTTTACCAACATTAGGTTGAAACATTAAATGAAAGAACTGTTGGAAAGATTGAACAAACTTTTAAACTAATATTTTGTTCGTAAATCAAACAACTTTAATTGGCAAGAAAGGTCACGAAAAGCATGATGAAACCATTAAACCATTTTGATTAATTATGCTTTATACAGTTGGCTTGTCAGTTGTCTCATGTAATATTAATAAAGTTTTCTATAATGTAGCAAATATATAGTATATATATATATATATATATATATAATAGCAAGCATGTGTGTTCATCATTTATCCAAACATAAATCCAGATGTATGAAACTGATGGAAATGCATTTTTAGAAGTATATGCTGCTAATATCTCATTCAATTATATGTATTGTTTATTATTATTTGTTTCAAGCCTAGTTGCTCCACATATTCACATACACACAGGTATATACCAGCTAAACAGATACCAAACTATCCTAAACAGATTTGCTAGCTACTTGCACTGCAGTTGTGTATACAGTGTTCTGTAACAGATAATCTGTTTACTCAATCACAACAAATTTGAGAATTATCTATGGTGATACTATAACTTCTTTTTCGACATCACTTACACTAATAAAGCGGCCCACAGAAATCTTCTGTTTTCCTTTCGAAATGGTGTTAAACAAGAGCTTCTCCAGGTCAGGCACTGATCCTTTACTAACACAAGCACAACATAATTAACAAACTAATAAGGTCTAAAAAGCAGAAACATTACTTCGATTAACTTCTGTCTGGATCATGGTCACTGGCTGAACACACAAAACACCTGAACGGGTTACCAGTTGGTTGTGGGGTACAGAGACAGACAGAAAGACACACACACGCACACACAAACCACAAGCAGACAATGGAAGAACATGCAAACTTCACACAGAAAGCTCCCGAGTTGCATTGCCATGGAATCAAACTGGGAAGGGGACAGGGCTAACTAAGCCACCATGCCACTCCAGCATTGATCAATACCACTAAATACAAAAATGATTGGCTCTTTTTATCACCTAAGTCAATAAAGCAACTGACCCTAAACTATAATGCATTTTAATAATTTGATTTCACTTCATCTTAGATGACCTTAATATTTTGGGGTGGTTGTGTAACGTTTAAACTGGGCAGTTGCTGTGTGCTTTGAAAGAGTATGCAAAAAGAACATGCTAAAACAGTACACTACACATAAGTAATCCATGCTGACTTAGTAGTTTTTCCTTCGGGATTAAAAAAGTACCTATCTATCATCTATCTATATAGTACATACTACTAAGTATGCTAGAATTGACCTTCGCTGCCTGCATTACCTGTCTGTGTCCGGGATCACGTGCTGATGGCGTGGGTGCTGTTGAACTGATGTGCTCGTGCCCAGGAGTCGTGCGAAGCTTTTTGGCGTCAAAGATCTATTTTCACCTCTCACGAATTTTCCGACCTCTCTATTGAGTGAAATGCCAGCCCCAAGACTTTGAAAATGCTTTAAAGAGTGCATTGTGAAATCAATAGAAATGAATAAATTCACAAATAGAAGATCCAATGGATATAAAAAACATATATCTTCTATATATCTATAGGCTCTCTTCCAGCTCTTTCTAATCACACCTCTTCATTAATGGTATCATGGCCAATGTAAGCACAAACTCATAACCCGTTGTTGTCCCCTGGCAGCATGTTTTCATTCTGTAATGGATATGGAAGTGCTCAGGGAGGAGGTGGCAGTGCCATCGTGAATGGTCCAATGACCAGGAGCATGGAGACTTGATCTAGTCCCAAACATGGTAATGGTGATGATTTACTCTCCCTTGGCAGGATACCAATGAACAGGACCTTCAGATAAGCCTATCTAACACTGAGGTGTATTATGTTTAAAACAGATATAGTTGAATAGAAATGTTGTCTTATTACCTTTTACATGATATAATAATACTTAATATTTAATACTTAACTTATATAATAAAAAACTTAATAATAATAACTAAATAATATAAATAATTACTATTAATAACAAATAGTTTACTACATATGAAAAACTCAACAACCATAAATTAAAGCATAACATTTATTGAATAATTCTAAGAATATATATTCAATTATTGGAGTTTATTTTAATTCCCATATAAATATGTAAGAATATGTAAATGACAATCAAATATATTTATTACATTTATAAAATCAAAAACGTTTTCATATCCAGATAACTAATGCTTAGCATTCCATGCAAGCAATAGAGGAAAGTTATGAGTGATGTCTTTCTACTGGTTAACCCCACTGGAGTTCCCTGAAAGACAGTTGTTTCTATTTATGATGTTGCTAAAGACATTGATCATATGTGTCAGAAGATTTTAAAGCAGGTTTGAAAATCTTGACATTTTTAAAACACGTACAGACAAGTATATAGTTCAAGTTAGATTTGTGTATGCTGGTCTCAACTGTGATTATTCATTTTTATTTAAAACTTAAAGCTTTAAGCTTTTTAACAAATTAAATCTTTTGAGATTTAAAGCCAAATACTTTTTGGTCGTTTGGTAATGTCACTGGGTTGTATTTTGGGTTGGTACAGGATTGATACAATGGGTATATTTCAGATTGCACAAAAACAAAAGCTTGTGTTTGTTGGTATCAAAGTGACCTTGATCTACCAAACAAAGAGGACAGCACAGAAAAAAATGGCAGTAACTGTTAACCACCATCAGATCACTGAACTATGTTTTGTAACTGCTATGCCAAGTTTGTGTTCACCCAGCTGTACAGCTGTACAAGTAACAATTTCAGCGGTGAGAACATTATTATGCCAAAGCTACAGATCAGGTTACCCTGGGGACAGAGAGCACCAGTGTAGTTAAAAATGTTATGCCTATAATGCCTATTATTTGTGCAATTAGGGAGGATAAGAACAAACATTTAAAAGGCTTTGTGTTGAACTTATACACTTGAGATAAACTTATAAATAGAAATAAAAATAGTTTTTATAAAAACCATTTTCAATTCAGTGCAAACAAAAATTCTGAAAACACCACGTAAAAGTCTTAGATAAACATGTTTATTTCAAATAATAACCAAATATATGGGCCATTATATGTTTGAAATATACAATGGATTCTGTTGATTTAAAGTGAGAAAAGCTTTAATTATTGAGCTTTATCTTATTAGCCACAACGTGAATCTGCTTCTCCCTCCACGTTGTCCTCCCAAACCTCTCTCCACTTTCTCCAAACCCCCTTTTAATTACGTCTAGCCAGCATCCCACTTTCCTTCAACCTCTTCCTTGCTGTCTGACATTTTCAGAATGTATGCCATATAGACTCATTTCTTCTGCAGATCTTTCCTGAGCACTTCCTGTCCTTGTCCACTCAAGCACACAGTTTTCACTTGTAATTTTCTGTGCATCATCTTCAAGTTTAAACCATTCAGATCATTTTTAAAACCCAATAGCTGTATTACTGTCCAGATCTCTCCTTTCAACACTAATCTTTCACTCTCTGTTTCCCTCATTTTCATCACTTTTCTGTACACTGTCCTATGATCCCCTTTCTTCCGTTCTTTATTTTTTCGCAGCCACCTTACCCCCTTAAGGCACACTTTTCGCCCTTGGTTTCAGGTTTCTTCCTGTTACCTGTTTCAGAATATTTATGACAAAAAACATTCTGTTTTCAACCCATTATCTGTCACTCCTCTCCATCCTTTCTCAATATATCTATATGCATATCTCTTGCCACTGCTTTTTTTCTCCTCCTCTAACAAACCTGAAAATCTCCTGCTCCGCCAAAGTCCTCTCACTCCTCGGCATCGAGAAGATTTCTTCCAAAAACATAAATGCCGCATAATTTTAGCTTTCATTAATACACCTTTCCCTATCAAACAAAATCATCTCTGCCACCACAGTTCTATTCTCTTCCTCGTTTTTTATTAACTTCACCCCTCCCTTAACTTTATTCAATTTTGCAGACATCTCCTTCTCAAATTTCACTCCAAGTGTCTTAATTGGTCATTCAACCACCTCCATTCCACACACTCAGTTATTTGACATCAGTTTTTTTTTGTATCGTTAATTAACCTTGCGTGTTTCTAAGGAAATCTGAGTACCCGAGCAGACACGTGAAGTAAACCCTGGTGTAACTGCTCTCTATATAAAAATATAAATATTGTATATAAATCTGTTGATAATAAATGGTAAACTGTAAATGTTATGTATTCTTAGCAATAGAACTCTTATTTTGACATTGATTTCTTGTTCATTCATTAGGTTTTTTTGTGTGTATAGTCGCCCCCTGGTGGGAACAAATATAACTGCTCTTTTTATGCACCGGTCAGTTGAAAAAAGTACCACGAAGTTTTATATCAGAACAACAAAGTGGCTAAATAAAAAACGCTCAGAGTAGAATAGTATTGTGTAGTGTAGTGTGTAAAAAAACTTTTCCGCTGTGGTTGAAGACAAAAAAGCCCGTTGAACATTCTAGTCCAAATCAGACCCATGGTCACTAATATTGAGACTCACACTGTCGTGTTTCTGAAGGAACTATGAGCTCTTGCACCGAAGTCAAACAACATGACTTGTTATAATCTTTCCTGATTAAAGTTTACTGAGATTTGGGTTTTTTGGATTTGGCATTGAATTTTTTTCCCCAAACTCGATAAATTATGTCCGTAATCACCTCGTCATTTTATTTGGCTGATACTAACTTAATACTCCATATTTAATAAAGTCAAGAGTCTTTGTATTATATCCATACAAAGGCTTGGCTTATAAGATTGTTATAACTTGACTGAAATTAACATAAACTAAAGATTAATTAATTAACTTCTGTCTAAATCAATTTCTTTTGGGTGGATAAAATCGACTTAATTTAAACTCGTCCGTTAGAGGGCGCACTAGACCCGCTAACATTCCTAGACGTGAGAGTACATTCAAGGCATCATTTAAAAGGTAGTGCAGGTCATGCGAATAAACCTCACCTCACTCTTACTGCCAAATACCAGTGCACACCTTTGCAATTCATTGGAACGTATAATGCACGTTGAGGAGACATTATGAAGTCTTACTATTTAAGAGCAGATATCTATATGTCACCTGCAGTAGAGTCTATG
>JAOUQU010039765.1:0-17390 GCA_028566735.1 Ammoglanis amapaensis
TTAATGGAATAATCTTTAATACTTAGAAATCTTTTATTCTTCACTATATGACTTGGTTTAGGAAATAATGATCTGTTTACTGTTTATAATGATTTATAAATAATATCCTTATTTCCTTTTATATTTACTCTGGCACGTATCTGCACAGCCTGATGCGACACACCTTTTATATCACTAATTGCCCCGTCGTACAGGTTCTTTCCTGATTTATTTATTCTTATTAATAAAAGTATAATGAGAATGTTTCAGGAGGACGACGCCGGTACTGCCAGCTGACACAAACCCGTAGATCCGAACTTGTGGTGAATCTGGTCACAAGCTCGAGTCTACAGGTATGTGTAGGTGTGCGAGCTCACCAGCCAGGGTTCAATAATCAGTAATAATAATCTGTCTTTACATTCATTACAGATTTAGAACACTACTGCAGTGCAGTTTTATTTTAGTTAGGCGACTAATTATACCTTAAATACGTTTCTAAAACAGATTTTAAATTCTATAATTTATGATAATAAAACGATGAATATCAGGGCTGCACAACCTTTGATTACATAAAGACAGAAATGTAGATATAAAATAAGATTTACTCAGTAATTAATAATAGTTCCTCAGTACGGGTTGGTATTGTTTGTTATTTTCAAACAATCTGGTGCCTTTATTTCGATTTTATTTATTATATTATATTTATGTCAATGTTCTATATAAAGTCTATTCAAGATCACATATTGATATCAATTCTATAAAATCTATTTAAGATCACATTTTAATATGAATTTTATATAAACTATATAATATATAATATCACACAGTGATATAAATTCTATATAAGACCACAAAATGATATAAATCGAATATTACACATTGTTATAAATTCTATATAACATTAATATAAATTGTATATAAGACCACACACTGATATAAATTCTATATAACATTAATATAAATTGTATATAAGAACACACACTGATATAAATTCTATATAACATTAATATAAATTGTATATAAGACCACACATTGATTATCAGCGATTGACTGATACACATTCTGTAGTGATGAACTTTATTCATCTTTTACTGTATATTGAAGATCAGTTCCGGATCCCATCATTCGGCCCAGTTGTGTAGGAAGTCACACACGCTCCATGGGGTTGCCAGGTTATAGTAATTTCAGCTTGCCGGCCTTGGTTCGTGCGTCTCTTCGTGGTAACGCCGTTTTCTCAGGGTGAGGTAGTAGGTTGTATAGTTTACAATGATACCGTCGACGATGACTGTACAGCCTCCTAGCTTTCCTTGAGTCAACCGCCTCCTTCCTGTAGTAATTGTTGTAGTTGTGGTTGCCAGATCTACTGCAGGGCCCTTTACCAAAGCAGGTAAGGAAAGCAAACCATGTTAGCGACAGCGTGGCTAAGCTTCTCATCACAAACGGCACAAGCAGCAATCATTATAAACGTTTTTAACATCTAAACTGCCGACACTGCACATCTTGCAGTACCTTCTAAAAGTAAAGTAAACTTTCTTAAGGTGAGCAGATGCATTCTGCCAGCTTCTTTAGTGGTTCTTCAAGATAATTATAGCATTTTTTGGCAGCGTTTGAGTTTGATGGCAGGCAAGTGTCTGTTCAGCATGTTTGGATTCAGTTTTGTGTGGAAATGAAGTGATTTTTTTTTCTCACTGGGTTTTATATGAATGCAGATGAAGCATAACATTATGACCACCTTTGTGTCCGAACCATTGTGCATTCTCCTCATGCGCCTCATCCATGACTCTGTGTCCGACTAATTTCCGGTTTAGCACCGTTCCATTTCAGGATCGCCGCTGCAGCCCGGGAACACCTCACAAGAGCTGCAGTTTCAGTGGATGCTGTGACCCCAGACTTTCCTTTCCCAATTTTCCCAACTTTCGATCCTAAAAAAATCTTAACTTGCTAAATTGATCTAATATATCTCACTCACTAACAGGGGCTGTGATAGTGAGATAATCTGTGCCGCTCTGGGCATGTGAAATTTAAGTGTCCTCTAAGCGAAGAATCAAACCCACTAACTGGGGCTGCCCACCGATCCAGACATGTGTGCTCACTGCTGCCCCTTATTATGTGTTTCACTGCACCGATTGGGTACAGGGTTGCCAGATTGTAACCATGGTTCCAGACAAAAACGCCTTTCGCAATCACATAAACCCAAACCTGGCGACTTTTAAATGAATTATTCATGTGGTGTTTTCATATAAATCATTTAAATATGAATTCGGGTAAAAATATTACACTAAAATTAAACACACATACACATTCGTTTAGTCTTATCATCATTCATGATTCGTTAAGACAAATACGCAGTGACGTTTCTTTATAATCAAATATCTTTTCCCCCCAAAACGTTGATGCAGAGGGGATCAGGACGGCAGTTTGTGTTCCTCTGCCACTCCTCTATTCTGCAGTCTAATGCGTCAAACAAAGGAGGCAAGCAGAAAAACGCAGGACGTGGAAACACACCTATGTGTGTGTGTGTGTGTGTGTGTGTGTGTGTGTGTGTGTGTGTCTTTGTGCAAAACCATTATAATTCAATATCAGCTTTAATAATTATCAATAATCTCTAAATTGAAACTTTTACTTTTCACTTGTGAAAGTTTTCGTTGCAACTGTTGCTAAACCATCAAGATCTATCCTGTAAACAACAACAACAACAACAACAACAACAACAACAACAACAACAACAACAACAGGGAAGCCAATGTTTGTTTCAGCGGGTCCGAGTCCAAGTCTTTTCTTTTATTCGGGAGAGACAGACATCATGATTCTGATTTGCGTTTTACCTTTACCAACACATTTTTTTACTTCATCCTGTCAGGACGGAGATAAGCTTTGAAAAGACTCGTCCAGTCTTTCTGTGCCACCTTTGCCAAAAAAAAGGTGCCAGGTCAGCAAGCTTATACATGTATCGATGAATAAACGAGTCACTGTAGCAACACGACTTGCAGGATCCATGCAGACACACACCACACCCTAGTGCACACACACACACACCCGCGCTTCTACAGCTTTTTAAAAATGTTTCTTCATTAATTTTGTAACGTTGTGTTTTACACTTTGGTTAGATTTAGGATCGGAGTGGTCATTTACTTAGAAAGCAATCAGTTCACAGGCTTATATCGGACACGGTAATTACAGGAGGAAAGCGATAGTGCTAGCTACCGCTTAGCCACTCACATAGGTAATAGGACAATATAGAAGTTTTGTCTAGTTTTGTGTGAATGAAGTGTGAATGAAATCCATCCGTTTATTTGTTTGTCAGGAAACAACAAGCTATTTCGACTTCCGTAATATTGTGATGTCACAACGACCCGATTTGTATTAGAACTTCCACGGTACCACCCAAGGTGGTAAACCTCCACCAGAACTTCACCTGATACATTAGTTGAGGAGTCACGTTCACCGTCCCTGAGACGAGCGGTTCGATTACAGGTAACAGTTGTGTTGTTGGCTGTAAAAAAAACCCCAACACGACTCTTTTCGGCTTCTCCCAGCACAAGAATAGTTGATAAGGAATTCTTTTTAAGGAGGTTTTATTGTCAGAACTTTATGTCTGTATGATCGAGTGTGTCTGTGTTTTGCAGTGAGGTAACAGTCAGGCCGTCTGAATACGATCGAGTCGTTTTATTGCTCCATCGTTTATGAAAGTAATACGTGTAAAGAAAAACCCTCAGTTATTTTTTTTTTACGTTTATTAAACAATATTAAAGTGTAAACACGGAGGAGGTGGAGCGTTTCTGGTAACAGCTCATTAACACAGAAGTGACGCTTCATTGTGTGTCATTTGTCCTCTTTAAGACAACAACATTTGTGTCCCGAGCGGTAAATCAGTTACATAAATTACAATCGAAATGAAATGAAAATGTAAGAAAGAAGAAGCACGTGCTCGATCCCGTCACTGATTAGAACCCGTTGTGAGTTGGTTGTCGTGTGGCTCCCTCCATCCAACTCCTCGTCTCTCCTTTCTCCTCGCTCGTTGTTCCCTTTCCTCTGCTGCCTCCCTCCGTTTTCTCTCTTGTCTTTCTTTAAGGAATGCCAGAGGAGATTAATATAAACCGAACACATAGGCAGCATGGTCTTTGTCTGTCTCTCTCTCTCTCTCTCTCTCTTGCTTGCTCGCTCTGTTTCATTTCGTTTTCTCATTTGTTCTCTCGCTCTTCTATTCTCTGGGTCTTGGCGTCCCCTCCCTCCGTTGCTTCTCCGATCTCCGATTTGCCGAAAGAGTCAGTAGGAGAGAGAGAATGAAGGAATAATGTCACACGGAGAGGGAAATTCCAAACTTTCTGAGGGCAACACAGACGAAGACGAGCCGATCCTTTTTACCTTCACTTCTCTTTTCCCACCAGACTCTTTTATTTCATTCTTTTAAAGACATGCCATTTGTTGCTTCTGTATCGTTTCCTTTCAGCCGTTCTTATTTTGCCCCTCTTTTTTTGAGGTGTGTGTGTGTGGGGGGGGGGGGCGTTCGGGGTAGAGTGGGGCCCCTGGCGCTAACCGCTATCAGCTGTGGGAGGAAATGGAGAGATGATATCCAGTCCCTCAATCAATGCGTTTTACTTCTCTCCTTTCTTCCATTCATCTTTCCTTCCAGCCTGGCGTTCAGGTCTTTCAGGTCTGTAGTTAGACAGAAAGAGAAACACCCTCGTACCCTCGTGCCCTCATACCCGCGTACAGAGATGAGGTACGGAGGTACAGAAGTAGAACGACGGATTAGCAGACGGAACATCTGGGACGTTCTTTACCTTTCTTCTGTATTTCAACCTGCTGGATGGAAGCCGGACTGTCAGAACACACACGGCGCCGGTACACGTGACTATAAGTAAGTGTGTGTGTGTGTGTGTGTGTGTGTGTGCGTGTGTATGTGTGTTTGTCTTGTTCGTGTTCTGTCATAAAAAACAAAAAACAGCTACAGAAGGTTATTTTAGCCTTATTATTAAAACCTTTTCAACCGTCTTATCATTATTGACCTTACATTTGTGTTTTACCAGATGCTGTGTGACTGGATACAGATGTTACCGGTACACTAATGAAACCCAAGCACGTAAATAAATAGATTTAATTACAATCACAACTATACGCAAGCATATCGAGTTCACATATTGTTACAGCAGTCATCAGATTCAGGGTTCATTTCTATTGTACTACACACCGCTGTACAAATTTACATGTATGTAAGGTTATATTATTTTATCTTTTTGCAGTGATATTGCTGACATAGGTGGTTATACGATCTAGCAAGATAGCTAACCGTATATACTTACATGAACAGAGTTTAACGTTCATTTATAATTATATTATATTCCATTAGCGACAACACATGTAGTGTTTTATTCCATATACATGTATGATAAAATATATGACATTTATTTCTGTTTAGTGTACAATGACGATGGTTTGCCAGATTTGCACATGAATCGATATATTCACACACGATACGGTACGATCTTAATCTGTCCAGATGTTTATCCATTTATCAGCAAAGAGATTTCATATCTTCATTCATTATGCAATAATTGTCCACGTTTCCTTCGTCTGCTGTTCAAATTTCCCTCCATCTTGTCCAACTGGTTATAATCGCTCAGTCTTTTTTCCTCGCTCGACCTCATGTTCTCTCTCTCTCTCTCTCTCTCTCTCTCTCTCTCTCTCTGTCTCTCTGTCTCGCTCTCTGTCTCTCTGTGTGTCTGTCTGACGATGCATTATGGCTTTTTTCTTCTCGTACCTTTTCGCTTTTCCTACAATTTGCTCGTTCACTTCTAATTTCATCGTTCATTTTACACACCAGTCGTCTCCGCCTCTCTCACTCTCTCTTTCTCTCTATCTCTCTCTCTGTGTGTGTGTGTATTTCTCAGTCTCGTCCACATGGGACTGCGGCACCTGGTCAGTCGCTGTGTAGCGTAAGTGAGTTTAATCATTTAATAACATGTTATAACCTGTGGTGCTGTGTTACGAAAGCTGCGAGTTCGGAAATAAGATTTACCATGTGGCCTATGCTTGTGTGTGTGTGTGTGTGTGTTGTATTTTTACTGATTTTAATCCTCCGTGCACTGAAATGTCCAGCAACACGGATGATGATCCCTACCAGTCTCTCTGTGTGAGTGGTTTCTTGAATTGTCTGGCCACAAGGGTGTGCTGTGTTTAATAGACACTCGCGGTAGCCATTTTTTGTGTGTCTGAAAAGAATCTGATTGGTCACTGCTAGCAAATGTGAACCCCACACCATGCTCTGATGGATCCCGGTTCGATTCGGGTTCTAATCTGGTTTTGTTGACTTCACACCGGACATGTACACCAACAGCATTAATGTGTCCCCCCCCGTCCCCCCGTCCCCCGAATCACAGGACCTCGCGTGTTCTTCCTCGCGTGGGTTTCCGCTCAGTATTCTGTTCACATCCCACAGACAAGAACATTCACAATCTCGAGTGTGTGGTGCCATACAATAGCCTGGCGCCCAACCCGGGGTGTATTCCACCCCTCCGCCCCAAACGAACCTGAGATCATCAAAACCAAACATGTAGTAACTTCCTACAAACTCCGAGCTTCTCTGAATAATTAAAAACAATTAACGGAGAGTTTTATTTAATAATTATTCTTTCGGTTTAGTGTTTTTATTTCAATATTGTTTAAGCTTTTATTTTGTAGGTACAGTATGTTGAGCTGTTCTAATACCTGTCTGTCCCTCTGGGATTAATAAAGTCATCTGTGTGTCTGTCTGTCCGTCTATGTATCTATCTGTTGTGTGTATCTATGTATCTGTTGTGTGATTTTTGGATTATATTCTTATTTAAAATCCCCGACATGATTTTAATATATTTTTTACATTGTTTTACACGTGCACGTGTGTTCTCGTTATTTTGTTCTAATATATTTGTAAAAAAAGACTTTTGATTATTAATTTTTTATACGATGCGGTTAATTATTTGATATATTTTATAAGCGCTTGTTCTGATTTATAAACTGTTGTATTAAATAATGTCCTAGGTTTCTTTTTCAGGTGGCCACACATGACTGTACATTTGTGTTTTGTTTGTACATCAGTCATGATGGAAAATGTACTGTATCTCCGTCAATGTGTGCGTGTGCGTGTGTGTGTGTGTGTGTGTGTGCGTGTGTGTGCGTGTTTGTGGTCAGCATGCAGAGCTTGTGGCGCCACTCCTCCACTCTTGTGCTAGTCTTGGTTAAGTGTTCCTGTGTATCTAATGCGACGTTTATCCCTGAAGCGTGTAGATAACGAATAAGGACCGATAAGGACTGGGTTGGATTTTCGGCGAGTCAGGAAGGTAACGAATGAAGGAACGATGTCAGTGTGGTACAGACGAGGGAATAACAGCATGGCGGCCTTTCTCTCTCTCTCTTTTTGATGTAGTCTGGACCGTGCCTCTCTCCGTCCCTGAGACCCTAACTTGTGACGTTGTTGCATGAGGTCCACGGGTTGGGTTCTCGGGAGCTGTGAGGGGCGCCTGAGCCTCGGACCGAAGTGGACGTGACCTGGAGGACGTGGTTTAAGGATTAGTGAGCAAGAGAGCGGGAACGAGGACGGCCAGGGGGGATGTGAGGGGAAAAGGAGTGAAGAAGAAGAGGAAGTGTGGAGGTGGAGGTGGTAACGGAGGGAAAGAAAGTCAAATGTGTTACGTCTGAGTTTGGTCCACATGTTCAAAATGTGTGTGTGTGTGTGTGTGTGTGTGTGTGTGTGTGTGTGTGTGTGTGTGTGTGTGTGTGTTGGCACCGAATAGCGTCTTGTCTGATCAATAAGACGTTTGTTTTGGCATTTCTGTAAAAAAATTATAACCAAATTTATTTATTACCAAGATGATCATTAGTAATTATCAATTATTAGGGATGTACCAAGACACCCAAGATACCCACAATGCAATGCGATTCATGATACCTGGTTCACCATGTGTTTTTGTTTCCTCAATTTATTTTAAAGACAATTTTTTATTTATCGCTTTTATTTATTTCTCTTATTTTTTTGTTGTATTTAGTTTTCTGATTTATTTTATTAATTAATCATTTCTCTCATTAGTTTGTATTTATATAGATTATTTATTTCTCTTATTCAATTATTTCTTTTAAAAATCAAACGTTACACTTGTTATGATCTTTTATTTACCTAAACAATGATTATTTTTATTTGACTTCCTGGAAAATAGCGACAGCTACCACCAAGTTGGGCCCCTGACCGTGGCCCTCAACCCACTATTACACAAAAAGGGTGTAAAAAGTCATGGAGGACTGGGTCACATGACCCGGCCTCCAGGATCACCTGACCTCACCCCAGGTTAGATGATTTGTATAGATTGTGTAAATGGTGTTGATGTTTATATTGTGTAGATGTGTAGTTTGTGGGAATCGTATGTATCTGTAGATGGTGTGGATTTTGTGAATTGTGTCGATGTGTGGATTGTGTAGATGTGTGGATTGTGTAGATGTGTGGTTTGTGCAGATGTGTAGATTGTGTAATGTGTGGTTTGTGCAGATGTGTCGATGTGTGGATTGAGTAATGTGTGGTTTGTGCAGATGTGTGGATTGTGTAGATGTGTGGATTGTGCAGATGTGTGGATTGTGCTGATGTGTAGATTGTGCAGATGTGTGGATTGTGCTGATGTGTAGATGTGTGGATTGTGTAGATGTGTGGATTGTGCAGATGTATGGATTGTGCAGATGTGTAGATTGTGTAGATGTGTGGATTGTGCAGATGTATGGATTGTGCAGATGTGTAGATGTGTGGATTGTGTCAATGTGTGGATTGTGTCGATGTGTGGATTGTGCAGATGTGTAGATGTTTGGATTGTGTAGATGTGTGGATTGTGTAGATGTGTAGATTGTGCAGATGTGTGGATTGTTTAGATGTGTGGATTGTGTGTGTGTGTGGATTGTGCAGATGTGTCGATGTATGGATTGTGTAGATGTGTGGATTGTGCAGATGTGTCGATGTGTAGAGGTGTAGATGTGTGGATTGTGCAGATGTGTCGATGTGTAGATGTGTGGATGTGTGGATTGTGCAGATGAGTGGATTGTGTCGATGTGTGGATTGTGTCGACTGTGGATTGTGTAGATGTGTGGATTGTTTAGATGTGTGGATTGTGTCGGTGTGTGGATTGTGCAGATGTGTCGATGTATGGATTGTGTAGATGTGTGGATTGTGCAGATGTGTAGATGTGTGGATTGTGCAGATGTGTAGATGTGTAGATGTGTGGATTGTGCAGATGTGTAGATGTGTAGATGTGTGGATTGTGTAGATGTGTCGATGTGTGGATTGTGCAGATGAGTAGATTGTGTCGATGTGTAGATATAATAAATAATAATAATAATACATTTTATTTATAAGCGCCTTTCAAGATACCCAAGGACACTTTACAGATAAACACAAAACACAAAGTACCGGAGAGCAGCGGCAGCCAGACGCGCACAGCGTTCACTCAACCGGAAGCGACAGTGAGAAAGGCCGCGCGAAATATGATTGTGTATGTGGATTGTGTAGATGTGCAGATGTGTGGATTGTGCAGATGAGTGGATTGTGTCGATGTGTGGATTGTGTCGATGTGTGGATTGTTTAGATGTATGGATTGTGTAGATGTGTGGATTGTGTAGATGTGCAGATGTGTGGATTGTGTAGAATATGTCGATGGCTTCTCCGTTTGTGGTTCTAGCATTTTGAGAGCAACACAAGATACTTCTGAGAGCGTTTGTTTCACAGCTCGGTACGTTTGTGTTTGACCTCATGAGAAACGTCACGCGATGCCACGTGTCTCTCTGGAAACTTTGTTGTCATGGTTATTGTCATCCACTCGTGTCCTTGTGTTGGAAGGGATCGAATGGGACGTGTTTTACGACATGTCGACGAATCCTCACGCCCAGCCGTGTCGGAGTCTCAGATCACGTGCACTACTCCGTCATCTGTAGCGTCGTACTCAGTGCCTGACTCAGTGGAGGCTCCCTATGAGTAAGGGAGGTATTAATGACTCGAAACGTAACCGTGAGTGCGGTTCTGTCCGGAACACCCAGACGTGTGATGTAATAACCACCGGATCCACCTTCACATCCTGTGTTTACTAACGGATCGGTTCCTAAAGCCTTTAACCTTTCCTCGTGCCTTCCTGGATGTTTATTTATTAAGCCACTGTCTGCTTAAAACATAAAAGGGATAATAAATCATAAAAAACATACACATTATATCGCCAAAAGTATTCACTCACCTGCCTTGACTCACATATGAGCTTAAGTGACGTCACGTTCTTAATCTACAGGGTTCGTTATGACATCGACGTTGGTCCACCGTTTAGACCGCTTCAAGTCTTCTGGTGAAGTCTGTCCACAAGGTTCAGGAGTGTGTTTGTGGGGGTTCATCCAGAAGTGCATTTGCGAGGTGACATATTAATGTTGGTATGAGAAGTCCTGGCTCTCGGTCTCCATACTGTTTCATCCCAAAGGTGTTTCTATCAGGTCGAGGTGCAGGACGGTCAAGTTCATCCACACCAGACTTTGACATCCATGTCTTTATGGATGTTGTTTCGTGGACTGATGGACGTGTTGGAAGAAGAAGGGGATCCGAACTGTTCCCAGCAAAGTTGGGAGCATAGGATTGTCCAAAATGTTCGGAGTTCCCGTTGCCATGGAAGTGATTGGAACCCCTGATTCTGATCATTTGGATGGGCGTGTGAATACTTTTGGCAGTATAGTGTATTAACATTACATTTTCCTACTTTGCTTTTTAAAGTACGTACACACACACACACACTCTTAAAATATATGTTTACATGTTACCTGCAGGAAGCCCGAAACGCCCGAAACAGGCACAAAAACTCATCCCAGATCGTCCCAAATCATCTTATCCGGGGATCGAACCCGGGACTTCCTGCTGTGACGCTTTTATTAGCCATAAATATATGTACACATCTTCGGGACAATGAGCATCTTTGTCCCTGTAACCCAGTTTTTTTGGACGCCGGGGTCAGAGGCGCAGGGTTTATCCGCCTCCGGAGCCAAAGTGTTAAAGGTTCAAGTGCACAACAGTGGACGTTCAACTCACGAGCACTATGAAGCTTCATAATAGTACTTCATAACTGCAGTAATAATGCATTTTGATTTAAGAATATATTTTCACTCCTGTGCTGAGTGAATCCTACACATTTAACCCCCAATTGCCCACCGAAACACATATCACACACACACTAGGGGGCAGCAATGAGCACACATTTTCGGGGTGGTGGGCAGCACTATTCTAGCCGTGGTCTCAGAATCGAACCGGCAACCTTCCGATCACAGGCCCAGTTCTTTAATCACCAGGCCACGACCACTACCCCAATCATAAATACATGATTACATATATACATACACACATTATTACATCACACACACATTATTACATCACATATGAACTGTATGCCAGCATGTTTTTTTATTTGTTTCTGCTCTTTATACAGGTGGATTCTGGGTAAAAGAAATCTACACTATTTAGTCTTCAGATCCATTCACATTCTTCTCATTTCTTGCTTTCTCTCGCTGTCTGTCCTCAGATGGCTTTTGGCCTAGTTTGCTGAACGGAGCTGAGACAAGGCTGTCAGGAGCGCCAGACAAACACCCCGGGAGTTCTGGGGTGTGTGTGTGTGTGTGTGTGTGTGTGTGTGTGTGTGTGGGGGGGGTTCTAAACAATAAAATAATATTGTGCATTACCCTAACGACAGATGTGGTACCAACATATATATAATAACAAATCAGACTTTAAATTTTATTGTATTTTTTTTTTTACTAAATTGTAATTTGCAAAACTTTTAGCACGGCTGTGTTAGACTGTGGCTTAGAATGGTTCCTATTCTTTTTTTCTACAACCCCCCCCACATACACCCCTCCATACACACTCCGTCAACCGAAGTCCTTTTATAATGAATGGCAAGGTACGATAATAGCCTTGTGGTTACTATAGAAACCAGACAGGAGCCCTGTGCGTATCCCCCCCCCCCGCTTTTTCTCTCGAGCGAGCGATTGATAGTGGAATGTGAGGTGCAACGATTCCTCCCTCCTTCCCCTCCGCCTCTCCTCTCCCCCTCCGACACCGGCCTCATGTCCCTCTTACATTTTATCCGTTTACTACTGCATTAACGTGTATTACCGGATGTTTCATTAAAGCGGCAATATGAAGCAAAAATCACTCGTCGTGTGTTTGTTTGTAGTATTTTCATGTGGGTCTCTACTGCTCCAATAAACACTCCAAGTATTCATAAAAAAATACCCGACTGTTTGTGTGTCAGGGATAACAATAACTTTGATGGTCTTGTGATGTCATAACGACCTGTTTTGTATTGGATCCACCTATGCGATGCCACCCATCAGCTGTTAAACCTCCACCAGAACTTCACCTGATAGATTAGACGAAGATTCACCGTTCAGATGCTGGATTTACGTTCACCGTACCTGAGATGAACGGTTCAGTTACAGGTAAAAAAAAAGAAGTCCAACAGGAAGTGTTGTGTTGTTGGCTGTAAAAAAAAAACAACACGACTTTTTTTTTTAGCTTCTCCCAGCACAAGAACAGTTGATAAGGAATTCTTTTTAAGGAGGTTTTATTGACTGAATAATGAACAATGTAAGTGTATAAATGAAAGATTGAGGTTATTTGTCATGCCAGTAATGTTACAACAGAGTCATGGGCAGCCAAGACTCACTGATGCACGGATGCACGGATGATGGTTCGATCTAATTGATGAAACTGCTGAAGAAGTGAACACAGGTTCTGATAGAACACCGTCTGAAGAGGGTCGTGATGACATCACATATCAGATATCAAAAAAAGTCGAAACGAAGCCCCATTAAAATGCACGTTTGTGTCGTTGTTGGAATCTTGAGCAGATTTAAACCTGAGCCTGAGATCATCTGTACAAGGTCTGGTTTATTGGTTTAAGCACCAGCATTTTCTATAAGATTGACTGTTGCTGCTCCAGTGAAAACCGAGCTCACCATAGTGCTGTCTCAGCACTTCCTTCATGCAAGGTTGCAACTGATTCCATCGATTCGTAACCCCAACAATCGTTTTAGCATGTATACCGACTCTGGTTCTCTTTCTGTCCTGATCGGGGTGGATTAGGATGTACAGCGCGGTGGTAAGTGGTGCACACAGATTAATCATCAACACACACACACACAAACACACACACACACGATGCTCGTACAGCTGTCAAAGCCAGTGCTGTCACCATGGTGACAGCAGAGCGCTGCTCAACATCTGCTCTCTGTAGAGATGGTATCGATTGAGTCTCTGCACCGGCGAGTTGTGTACATCTGCTTTGGTCTGTGTGCGACTGAGACAAAACCAGTTCCCCAAAAACGTCATGATGCCTTTGTCACATACAAGAAATGATTAAGGTATCTTAAGCAAGTGAGGCTGGTTTTATCCAAAGAACTTCCTGGACCCGTGTTTAATAATAATAATAATAATACGTCCACTTTAAACCAGAGCGGTCCTGTTGATTAGGATTAAACCCTTCTGTAAATCCTTTTTTTTTAAACCACATGTCTTTAATATTGTGAGAATGCACGCATGGGACACATTTACACGAAACCCTTGAAGATTATTTCATTTAAATGTAATATCATCTACTTCTTATAAAGCCTAAGATGTGTTTATTCTTTCCAGTAAACATTTTGTGTTTATTCTTTTATGTTTGGCTTCAGTGTTGAAATAGAATCTGCATGGTAATGTTCACGTGCCGGCCGCTGCCTGGCGGTTAAGAAACAAAATTAGTAATCCAAAAGTCGCTGGTTCAAACCTCACCATTTGCCAGCTGGCTGATGTTGGGCCCTTGAACGAGGCTCCTAACTGTATAACGTAACTGTAATGTAAGTGTTGTAAAAAATGTAATACATGTATGCTGTGAGTCATGTTTCGCCTGTAAATGTGCACTGCAATTCTCATACCCCCCTCCCCCCGCACTCTCCCGACCCCTTTAGGAGACCCTTTCCCAGCCCCATTCACCTCCCTTTCAGCACATTGCGTATCATCAAAGGCAGGATTACAACGGCCCGAGCACCTGACAGATCTGAGCTTATTAGGATTCCATTAGAAAAACTGCACAGGAAGAGTCTCGGCCAGGCTGAAGATGAAATGTAGCTAATCTGTTAGCATTCCACAGAGATACTTTAAAGCGTGATAGATAATCTTTCTTTATGAAAAATGAAACTCAAGTGCTTCTTTCTTCTTCTTTTCTTCTCGTTGTTGCTGAGCAGCATTAAGATCCAGTCCTGTTTAAGCTTTCATTTCCTCCGGGATGAATAAAGTATCTGTGTATCTGTAAACACGCCCATCGCCGTGCTTCTAGTTTATCATCTTCTTTGTAAGTGCACACCCTTACAATTAATTAGAAATAGAACAACATTCTTAGCATCCTAGTAATTCTTCTAGTAATTTCTTTATTTTATAGTTGTGATGTCATAAAAACGCATCAGCGGTAAATACTGGCTTTCTTTCTTTCTTTCTTTTTTTTTTACACACGTAGGAATGAATCCTAATCCTAAAAATCTAATTCTATTCACACATGTAGTATTTATAGGAGCTTTAGAGACTCACACGGAAATACCAAAGCACCCCCCCCCACCCGTCTAAAATAAAAAATAAAAGTGAGTTTTGCATAATACGTCCATTACAAAGCTACAGATGTTTATTTTGGGAATCGGTGCAACACGCCATTCATCGCTAACAGGCCAGAACTACATAAACACTGCATCGAGTTTTATGTTCATCAGCAGGAAAATCCTTTTTATGAGTTTAGTTAGTGTTCAGGTGCAAAGCAAACACTCGGGAGATGTTTTACCGTGCCGGGTTACGGCCTTTAGGAGGTTCGAAATCCATGTCAGCTACACTGTTGTTAGATTAGGTCGCGCCAACAGGTTAAAAATAACAAGTTTCCGTCCGATTTCAAATTAAAATCGATTTCAAATACGTTTTATAACACTAGGGGGCGCATTTTAGGCAAAGTCGAGTCTTGGTGGTTGGGGGAACCAGTCTTGTGATCGGAAGGTTGCCGGTTGAGCGAGGTACCGAATCCTTTTAACTGGTCCACGAGTGCTAGAATAGGGCTGTCCACCGTGTTCACTGCTGCCCCCTAGTGGGTGTTCACTGTATAGAGAGTTAAATGTAATAAGTGTGTAAATCACAGCGTATTCTTTAATGAAACTGGTTCTGATTTTACTCTTCATATTTGCTCTGGTTGTTTCATTTCCCTCCTGCATCTTTATCTCTCTCGCTCCGGGTTTTTGTCCCCGCGAGGGTTCCACCTCCCTCTCTCCGGCCTCTTTGCTCAGTGAGCCCTTAATTCCTCTCAAGTTTTGTCCTCTGCTTTTTTTTTTTCATTTTACCTTCTTTAAACTCCTGACTTTTTTTACCGCTTTATTTGGTTGAACTACATTCTCAGATGTTTGGAGAGCCCAGAGTACCCACGGTCCCACCCTTCTCACTTTCAACGTTCTCTCTCCCACACACATTTTTCCATCTCTAATCTTTCTTTGAACGTCCCGCCATCGCACTAATCCAAGGCTCGGTTAATCTTCCTCTCTTGCTTACTTTATACTTTATTTATATTAGAACACATGTTTTAAAAAGTCCATTATTAATGCCATTATCCATTTATACACATGTACCGCCAAGTAATTCACCACCACGTCACTAGAGGGCATCACGGTTTCTGACAGTTCTGCCACATTAATAATAATATCCGGTACTTCGTAATTATTATTATTTATAGTATTATTTATTAACGGTGGCTTAGTGGTCAGCAAAAACACCTCACAGCAACAAGTCCTGGGTTCGATTTGTGAGTAAGGCTAGTCCTAGTTCCTCACACAGTCCGAAGACATGCAGTCAGGTTATTGCAGATACTAAAATTCTCCTTAAGTGTTTATGTGTGTGTGTTAAACTCTGTGCCCTGCGACAGACTAGAGACCTGTTCAGGTGTTAATTGTATTTGCCCAGTTTGCGTCCCACGGTGAGCTTAAATACCCCCGGCAGTCGCATCATGGTGGTTAGAGACCTGGATTTGTTATCGGAAGGTTGCCGGTTCGATTCAGAGAGTCGAGAGGTCACGACCCAAGTGAACCCATTTCCTATCCGGTCTAAAACAGGCCATGTGTGCTCACTGCTGCCCCCTAGTCTGTGTAAATGTGTATTTCATTTAACATTTCTAAAAAACTGTACATGCATAAAAACCCTTACACGTACATTTTATTGTTTATTTAATTTTGTTTATTGTTGCTTATGGCTTGTCTCCACCTGAACATATCGAGACCCAGACCTAAACAATACTGGGTTTGCAGAACGGAGCGGTAAACATGCACCTGAACAGCCGTGAAGATGAACTGCATAAAATACACCTGCATCTCTTAGCTGACGTGGCTGAAAAGTTTGACGAGTTTATTTTCTAAATCGACGCTCTGCATTTCCTGCATACAAGACGGAGAACGAACAAAGCCTCTCTGGCATTACCATAGCAACCTGAAGCAGCGACAGAATGCCAAGTGTGTGCGGGTACACCGCTGGCACTGCGGGGTCCTCCGGTCCGGTGTTGCAGGGGCTGTCGAATTCCACGCACTATCTCATTTCGTGCTCATCAAACATATTCGCATGCTCACATTTGACATGTTTTCTGATTTATATTCCATGTATGATATTTTCTACCAAACCTTTATATGTAACTATTATAATTATTATAATTATATATTATTTAAGATCCATGAATCATCCACATTTAACCTAATCGGTGCATTGAAACACACATTTACATATGAACCCACTTGGGGGGCAGTACAGAATTGAGCACAATGTGTGGAGTGGATGTGGTCGGAGCATTGAGCAGCCCTATTCTAACCACGGCGCCCGGGTGAGCAGTTGAGGGCGCTCTTTGCATCGCTTAATGGCACTTCAGGCGTGACCTGTCGACCCGCGGGATCGAAACGACAACCTTCCGATCACACGCCAGGTTCTCTAACGACTAACGCCTAAGGATATTTATTTCTGACTGATACTGTATTTATTATTTTGAAGGTCACATAGAACGTACTACGGATGAGAATGTTTGCTCAAAACCTTAGGAGAACATTTACATAACGTTGCATAAAATCGCAGGAACGTTTTAACAAGAACATCCAGAATAACAGTTTAAACAACTGAAATGTGTAAGTGTTGGGAAGTGTGTATGTGTGTGTGTGTGTGTGTGTGTGTGGCTGAACGAGGTAGGTGGGAACTCGACTCCGCAGCGACTTCCCGCTCGGTGCCTCTCGCTCAGCCGGGGTCAGTGAGTCCATGCTACTACCCAGAATCCCTCCAGTCCTATCAAATGTGCTGCACATCACTGGTCCTTTAAGAGTATGAAACAGGAGCCCCC
>JAOUQU010039870.1:0-17390 GCA_028566735.1 Ammoglanis amapaensis
GACCAATGGAATTTGGCCGACTAGTAATTTTTTCGGTCGACCAACGAATAATCGATTAATTGCGGTCAGCCCTAGTAGGATATGACTGAAATAGTGATCACAAGAAATCAAACTCAGTAAAGTTGCTTTCATTTATGAACCAGATAAAAACTGTCAAGACACTGAAAGAGAAACACAAATAATAAAAGGTGAACATGAAAGAAACAAATCAGCTTTGGCAAAATTAGTTATCGAGTTTGGTTAAATTGGATCGATTGGTTTAATCTGTGGAAATGTGGACCATATAAATCTCAGCTTGTGCCTCTATTTATCTTTGTAAATGAAATCTGAAATATGTTATTTTCACGAATCATTTTGAGCTCCACCGGCGCTCTGAGCATCCACCTACAGCCTCTGGCATGGTACAGAAGAATGGAGTGAATGGTAAAGGACACTATGAGCTTTTTTGTTCTGTGATTCTGTTTTCATTCCGGTTTTGACCCGCCTGTGTTTCTCAGCACTAGAGTCCAACAAAAGCCTGTCCTGTAGTCCACTGTCCAGGACAATACTGAAATACTGACCGCTCTGTGCACTTGCAATCGAAGGAATGTCATTCACCATTGTAGTTTTTCACGTGATGACATTTTCCCAAGCATTGGCCCGAATTGTGTTTGTGAGATCCCAGTATGTGAAAGTACGTGTGGGTAGCACCGGGCATCTGGTGAATGGTTTTCCTCCCTGCATGTAGGTGGATGAGCTACTCTAAACTGGCCCTAGGTATGTGAGAGTGAGTGGAGGGGTGCCCTGCAATAACGTGGCACCATGGCACGTGAGTATGTTGGACATTTAATCATCCCGGCCGTGATAGAATCAAGAACTGTTCAGTTAGATCAGAGGAGTCAGAAATAACTCTAATAAACTTTTGTAAAGTTGCTTTGAGACAATATCTATTGGAAAAAGCGCTATATAAATAAAGTTGACTTGACTTGACTTGACGTGGTTAGAATAGGGCTGCCCACTGTGTCAAGCATGTGCTCACTGCTGTCCCCTAGTGTGTTTTCATTAGTGTGTGTTTCAATGCATGGATTGGGTTAAACGTGGAAGCTTAATGGGTGGTGAAAAAGTATTCTAAATTCTACATTCCAAAACAAAAATAATTTAAAAAAGTTAAGTTAAAAAAAAGGTTTTAAAAAAAGTCAACAGGTATGTTAAGGAAGAAATGGGCTGTCAGATATTGCATATAAAACTCAATACATAACATAGTTTATAAAATAATACGCTATATAACACATATATTTATCCAAACCAAAAAGACAATGGAATCAAAAGTGTAAACATACTGTGGGTCAAATCTAAATCACAATGCAGCGCAATTCTTTATTTATTGTTTGACATGTATACGATGTTGGGCGGTATAAATAAAAGCTGATTATTTACACACCGACTATTAATCAGAGCCCGAGGGAAATATTCTGTTTCACACACACTTCATTGGGTTACAAAAACAATTTAAACTCTATTACTTTAATACCTGACTGTAGTTAAGAAGATGTCTGATTTAATTTAATATTGCTAACACTGCTTAACGTCAAACCTCAGGTGATTTGTGTGTGTTCCTACACATATAGATTAGGCTTAACATTATGACTGCCTTAATTATGACATTTACATTTCACCCCCTATTGTCTTGGTCCACCTTTGGCTGCCAAAACAAACCTGTAACTGTCACCTTTATTAACATTGACATTGAACAGACGCCTTTATTCAAAGCGACTTAAATTACAGGTACACTATACAGTGGGTCAAAGACCCATCAGCACATCAGCATCAACCTTGCAGTGGTAAGCTTTAAACCAGCGACCTTTTGATTACTAGTCCTGTATATTAACTACTGAACCCTAGCTACAGTATTAGCTACAGCTGCTTAAAAGTGCATCGATGACACTGTCGTGGGTTTACAACTGGCTTTTCCTTGGACCTCTTTTGACCAATATGGAAACTGCAGCTTGGGCACATTCCACAAGAACTCCAGATTTGCGGATACTCTGACCAGGTCGACTAGCCATCAGAATTTGGCACTTATCACACTCACCTAGATCCTTACATCCATCCTCCCTGCTTCTATAAGGATACATTTAATATATCGATGCATTAACAAGTGGGATTTGCAGTGATATTTACCTGTTAATGCTGGGGTGGAGAGACAATTTGCATCATAGAACAAGCCACAGACTCAAGCAATACAACCACGCTCACATAAATTTAAAACATTAAAAGAAAAGAATTAAATCTGAACCAAATCCTTGTGTTATCGTGTGTGTACTAAAACCATTAAACCCGCCTGTAAATGCTGATCGTTACAGTGCCGCTTTTCACAGTGGGGTGACACCAGCACACCAGTGAGATTTTACGACTCCCATTATGTGTCTGTGTGCGCTCGGAGGGAGCGCATAGGATATAAAAACAGGCAAACCATCCTCAGGGTACCTGCCACTGATTTCCTGTTATTCAGCATGTATCTCTGAGCATGTACACCACAGTGCATCGAGTGTTTCGCTTCGCCTGCCCTATTTTCCCACGTGCACGACTGGACGTACTAAAATGAACGCCCCGGTATTTTTTTTCATTACACTTCAATCCAGTCATATTCAGGGGTCAGGACAGGGATCCAGGCGCATGATGGTCTGTACGTTCTTTTTGAATGTATCAAAAAATGCAAAGACTTGCGGAAGCCAGCGGGAAATGAAAGGCTTTAATAGTACCACAGAGCAGCTGTGAGATGCCTCACGGAGATACTGCACCTTTAATGAAGCGCTGAGCTGGGAGGCCACAGGAGCCGCAGGAGCCACGTATTGGAGCATGATCTTCATTTTGACGGTCATTCGTTGGTGAATAGATCCGAAAAGACGGAGGGTTCGGCTGTAATAAGGCACAACAATAGCGAGTCGAGCTCAAGACATTGGCATTTATATTAAATACTTACTAGTCTTCATCTTTAATGAAAGTGCTTATCTCAGATTTGTTCTATTATAAAGAGTTTCTGGTCGAAAATTAAAAAGGACCAGTAGCTCTACAGGAAGTTGTCCAAAGCCAAATAATTAAAAATGCTTTTATTAACATTTTGTGTTTAAATATGCAAACAGTTATTTTTTTCAGAGATGATGCCGGTACGTTTGTGTTGCCTGTTACATGTGTCGCATGTTCCATATGCTCCATGTGTCACCTGTTACATGCACTATGTGTTACGTGTTTTGTATGTTACATGTGTCATGTGGTACGTCGTATGTGTTATGTGTTGCACCTTTTACATGTGTCATTTTTTACATGTGTTGCATGTGTTATGTGTGTCACCTGTTGTGTGTCGCATGTTATGCATGTGTCACATGTTACATGAGTTGCATGTTACATGTGTCATGTGTTATGTGAGCTGCCTGTTACATGATCAACTGTCACATATTATGTGTTGCATGTGTCATGTGATGCATGTGATGATCACACGTTACGTGATGATCACATGTTACGTATTTCACATGTTACGCATTCATTTGGAAAGTCAGAAAACTTTACCGAGCACTCATTGAACTTTGGATCTGCCATCACATTTTAACAGATTTTCTTTATATGTTTTTATTACCATTGAATATTTGATGTCATCGCATTTTATTGTTGCTTTCTGCAGTCTGTAATCATACAGAGAGCTGTTCTCGCCTATGCAATTTTAAATACATCATTTATTCATTTCTTTTAATGGCTTGATGGTGTTTGGTAGAAAGTATAGGCAATAGGGTAAATATTCTTAACAGTTTCGTATATTTATTCTTTCAGATTTTGCAAAGCAGTGTGAGCCAGTTTTAAATATTAGTCTGTGTTATTTATGCACAATAACTGATTAAAGAACATGTTTAAGTTAATGTCGTTGAACTGTATGGCAGTGAGTTAACAATAAATTTGTATTCAAATTAAAATGCTAAGAAAAATACATTGAACACCTATTTATTTTCACATGTGTCACAAGTATCACATGTTATGGATGTTACATGTGTTGTGTGTTAAGCTTGTTGCATGCTACGTGTGCTACGCTGTATACGTTGTGTTGTGCATCTCGTGTGTCATGTATTACGCATCACATATTACATGTGTCACATGTTATGTCTGCTGCATGATACATGTGTAGTGCGTTACATGTGACACATGTTATGTCTGCTGCATGTTACATGTGTAGTGTGTTACATGTGACACATGTTATGTCTGCTGCATGTTACATGTGTAGTGCGTTACATGTGACACATGTTATGTCTGCTGCATGTTACATGTGTTGTGCATTACATGTGTCACATGTTAAAGAAGTCACTTGTTACGCGTGTCACCTGTTGCATGTGCCATTGGTTATCTGTGTCCTTTGTTACACGTGTTGCATGTTATGTGTGCCACCTGTTGTTTATCACATGTAACGTGTGTCACTTGCTACACGACACCTGTCACTTGTGTCATGTGTTACATGTGCCACCTGTTACATGTGTCATGTGTGCCATGCTACGTCCCTCGTTCTGTGTGTTCCCTGTCACTTGTATCATGTGTTACATCTGCCATGTTACGTTCCCTGTTCTGTGTGTAGCCCGTCACTTGTGTATTACATGTCCAAGCAGGGTTATGAAGCTATAGGGATGCATGAAATCAAGAAATGTGCCCTCATCCGTTATATCCAGCATGATAGTGTGCATTTCTCTTACAAGGTATGTTTTCATTACCCATCCCACCCTTAGCATGATCGTTTGGAGCTTACAGTTTCACCCCAGACAAGCCAGCTGGTGAGTAACAGAGGTTCACTTCAGAGGTTCCTTCATCCTTCTTCTAATTCATTTATGTTTCATATAAGCTAATTCGTTTAGATCCATCAGAGCTGTTTAAATAGATTTGGCGATTATTAAAAGATTGTGGTTGATGTGGTGAAAACTGTTCAGAAAATTAAATCAGGCGCACAGGACCTGCTGGAGACGACGCTATCAAACGGTAGTTCAGCCGCTGGAGTGAAATGGGTCGTAATTAAAAGCGTGATGTGTTGTTCTGCCATGAGATTCAGTCGGGGGTGTTTGTGACGTATGAAGTGTCCTGCTGGGCTTCAATGAAGTATCATTGAAAGTGAGTGAGTACTAAAAAATCTGCTCGAGTAAAAAGTAACATGCTCATGACTTGTACAGATCATCACATAAAGCATTCTCAAACTCTATAACACAGTGGCTCACTATTTTAAAAATACAATATTTATTATGCGTCTAATAATTTAAGCTGCTAATGATTTAATTTCGAAAAAACAATCTATTCCCAATATGACTTGTAAAGTTCTTAAATTCTTTCGTTTGTGTATATGATCATTTTGCCAGATTGGCTGTTTTCAAGCACTTCAAGCTAATATAATCTGGCAACCATATTCACACGAACCATTTTCCATTTTCTCGGCAATTATTTATCATATGTTTATCTCAGTAAATTGTTAGTACGGGGTAGTCATATTTCTGAGCTAAAGATCAGCAGGGTTGTATCACCGGGTTGCCACTGTTGAGTACCACCTGAGAAAGACTCTTCTTCCAATTACTTAAAAATTGGTGTTCCGTTGTAATCGTAAGTCTGCATACTTAAGTGAAAGTAAAAGTAAAAATTGTAAAATGGGAACAGTGTATATCTACGGGACTATTTCTCCAATCTCCAATCAACCTAATGCATGTTTTTGGGCTGGGCGTTTTTTTCACATGTAATGATCCATTTATTACCATTTTAAAGAATTCAACACAATCAACAAAGATGATTCATCTCTCCTTTAACAGCAATTAATTAATCATGCTTATAATTTGTAATTTGTTAATATTATTTGGGTAATTTAAAGACATTTATTTGAGCTACAATGTATTTTTGTGTTTGTTTGTGTTTGTTTATTAAATGTTGACTGTGTAGTGTAGGTGCAGTGTAGCGAGATGGAGAACTGTGGAAATTTTGCAAGAACAAGGTCCCTTAATAGGTGGCCAAGGAGATGACGAGCTACATTTTAAACCTGGCCTTTATTGTATGCTGTTCCAGTCTTGGGAACGATACAGAGGGAAAGATAAACGACGCAATAAAGACGCGCCTTCTTTTAATGACTTTTTATGTCCAGCTTTGTTCTGTAATGAGAGAGATGATTGGGGGTGACTCAAAAAAACCTGGAGGTGTTTTTGATCTGACTGGGTATTCATGTTTATTATGTGGGTCATACTAAAATTATTGTTAAACATCTCCCATTCTTTGATCCTAAAGGCTTCCCCAACGATTGATATCACTAAAGCTAACATTTGGCCCCTTAGCAGGAATTCTTCATGCACCCCCTGATCTGTATGGTAGGTGTAGCTTATCAAAATATAAAAGAATCAATGGGGAGCTTGGTGAATGTACATAACCTTTACCGTGGCAGAAAAAATGTGTTAACTGAAATGAAAAGAAATGGAAATAGAGGCCAGAGGATTTTTGCTGATGTGATCAGAGTATGGACATAAAGGATGATGTGTCATTGTCCATTCATCCCTGACTCTCTCTCTCTCTCTCTCTCTCTGTGTGTGTGTGTGTGGGGGGGGGGGCACTGGGGACCACAGATGATTTTCAGGTGACTTCAGCAAGGCTTTAGACTAGTACACACATGCACATGAAAGTAGATCATTGATGACATGCTTCCTCAGAGAGCAAGACTCCAGCAGCATATTAAAAACACACAATAAACCCCAAATCCCAGCCTGCAGTACTGTTATACTCTTATATAAATCAGAAAAAAGTTGTATTCTTTCATTTATTAAAGGTTATATTCCATTATATACCATTGCGTATCTCAACAATATGCCTCACCATTACGTCCCACAATAAGTCTCACTAGTATGTCCCACTGCTATGTAAGACGTATACATCTTACCATTACGCCACTTCGTTATGTCGGACCGTTACATCCCAACATTTTGTCTCACCATTACATCTCACCATTACATTTCACCAGTGGCGGCACAGTGGCTGAGTGGTTAGCACTGTCGCCTCACAGCAAGAAGTCTCGGGTTCGATCCCCGGGTCGGGCTGGGGACCTTCTGTGCGGAGTTTGCATGTTCTCCCTGTGTCAGTGTGGGTTTCCTCCGGGTACTCCGGTTTCTACAGTCCAAAAACATGCACTAGGTTGATCGGAAATGTAAAATTGTCCAGTAGTCTCACAAATTCCCACCACTTACTGGTGGTTGTCGTCAGGAAGGGCATCCGGATGAAAAACTCTGCTCCAAACACTAACGTCCTACCCCAGGAACTGGGAAAACAGACGATAAACGAATAGATAGATTACATTTCACCGTTACGCCACATCGTTATGTCTGACCGTTACATCCCAACGTTATGTCTCACCATTACATCTCACCATTAAAAAGGTTTTACAAATCTGATTTCAGTGGCCCCCTTAGACACCTCCGTCTCTCAGAGAAGCTGCTCTGGTGTTAAACCAAGTCAATGGCAAACAAAGACGATGTTCTCAAGAACATTGTACATCTGACATCAACCACCAAGCATAAACTATCTGTTTGGGTTTAAGGACCTTCAGGTACTTGACACTGTACGTGAACCAATCACACTCACCTAAACCTTTCAAGAAAACCGATTGCCCAAGAGACCATTAGAAGCTTTAAAAAATGGAGATATTTATAAACTTGGTATCTACATCCTCCCAGTTTCATTAGGCTGAAAGATGTGAAAACAGTCACAGGAAAACTTTTTTCACACAACCTATTGTTTCCCTCAGCAGCAACACAGCGTACAGCGACGGAGCAGATTAGTGATTTACACCAACCTAATGAATGTCATGGAAATTCCCTTTTTGGAATGAAATCAGATCAGTTTATACAGTAGGCTGGAGAAAGTATCTGCTCCTTCTTGTTTTCGTCGTTCTTGCATATTTCATCTTCAACAAAGCATATAACAATAGGTTATGTAACATGTAACAATATGCACAATAATAAAACCTATGCTAAACGCTAAATATTTATTTGTTGTATATATTTTTTTATTCAGTGAACAAATTCATCCAGCATCCATGTTATCCATTTAAAACAGGCCAAATAGCAATTTGTGTAATTTACTACTAATGTGTGCGCTTTTTATAACAGAGAAAATAATTTATAACTCATTCAGTCATAATCTTGTTTTTGTATCTTAATGCATATCGCAATTAAGACTCAGCATCAGCTCGCACCTTAATGACTTTCTGTTTCGAGGAAATCTTGACGATGCTGAGCTAAATATCTCTTCGTGATAACAGCATGTCATTCAAGTCCTAATGTAACACCAAATTTTTAGAACACATTTACCAGTCACTATGCATATACAAATGTACAGTACAAGGAAAGGTCGACAAGGCACAGTGTGAACAGCAGGGTGAATGGCTTCATTGAGCAGCGATATCCATGCTCGAGCCTCAATCAGTGGTGTAGCTACCAGAGCTTTGAAGAAACCAGAGTAAACAAAAATCTTACACCAATTGACAACAATATGACGACACTGGACCGGGCGTATAATGTAGTATTGATGGAGCTCATAAAAGAGACAATCAGAACGATTTTACCAAGGCAAAACATGAACAGCACTTGAATTATTTGATTACTAAATTAGGCCTGGACCCCAAAACACTTGCTATATAACAGCAATTATAACAAATGCGCTGGTGCATTTGGTGCATTAGGTATTGGGACGTTATTCAGCCAAAGAAAGGAAACAAAATCAGTCTGATATCTGAACAAATATTTTACATAACCCATCAATACCATTTGGTCTACTAACCGGATCTATCCGACCAGAACAAAAAGTGCCTGGACATTACCTTCTGGCCCTACCAAAGAAATCAGTTCAACTGTGGGGAAAAATGAGTGAAAAAAATAAGCCTGCCTGTTATTTAAGGCCCGTAACATCTGTGCTACAGCATAAAACGTTGGCTTTTGACAGTTAGGCAGTTTAGACTAGTTACTAGTTAAATACATATGTATACTCAACTGTGCTACATGTATTAGCTTCGAAATCGGGTTGTCCGAATATCTGGATACTTTTTTACATCATGGTCGAACCATTCTCAAATATGAGCGAACGGATCATTAAATGCCCAACGATCTTGTGAGTCTTTGTGAGAATGTGTGTTTGTGTTAAGATTATAAATAAAGCAGCAGTGGGATTTAAAACGAAGCTTTGTCGGAAAGGGCAGCGAGTTAGCGAGCTGTACACCATCTCTCATAAGGGATGCTTCGCCACAGAACGCATAAATCTAGTCGAAATGTTTAAAGGCCAAAGTCACTCTTTTTGTTCTGCTCTATGAGAGCGCTAGTCTTACTCAAGCTATTATATCGCTATTGTTCGGGCAGAGTAATAAAGACCGGGCCAATTTAAATGAGAATATATTGTAATAATAACTATAAAGCTTATTAGCATTAGTCGTAGAATTGAATCCTGCAGCTACAGTTCCCTCTTGTATTAATTACCACGACTGAAATATTACATTTGCTTGCTTGTTATTATTGAAGTATTACATTGTTCCAGTACATTTAATTAGTTTTGTTCCCAACATTATTCACACATGAAGCACCAGAAATGCAAGTTGCACTGAGGTTTATTTCAGAACGTGTCTATAAACACATTGTGTAAAACCCATTTATAGCTATTTTTCTAAACAGTGTACGGAAATTTCAATTTTCAAACATGTTTCCGAAAATAAAAGTTTTATAATAAAAACTCAAGCAATCAACACAATCTATGCAGAATTTACGTTTCTACAGAATCACTATGCTACTGGTAAGCAAACTAGCTGAAGTCAGTATGAGTCTAAAACAGGTAACAGGTTCTAGGGCTTCACTGAATTATTGCATTATCTCCAGAAGAAACGTCTCTGTAGCCTCAGCAAAGCTCAGTTCATGGTGTGACAACATGAAACGTTGCAGAATTATATTTAATACAAATAACAGGCAATAAGAAGGAAACACAATTACATTTCCTTGTCTTTGTATAATTTTTAAACATACTGATTGCGAATATTTCAGAAGACGTACATGTGCAGGTAAAATGAAAATTCATGTGCTGCCCATTACTCATGGAAATATCAAGAACTGCATGTCTCAGCTGAATGTTATGTTTGCTAGACAAATATTACAAAAATATTATAAAATGTGGTCAGTCAGTCATTATGTGCACACAGTGCCTATGATAATACTATGATAAATATGATAAAACTTATTGTTTTTAATAATTATTTAAAATATTTATTTCAACATTTTTGTTTTTCTAATAACTTGGTGTGAACAGGCTGCTTTCTAAACAAGTTCTAACATGTTTATGGGCTCTACAATACCATCATTAGCTGACATAAAGAGATTACTAGTTTAATTCTCTCCAGCGTTATCCGGATTCTGAACACCGTGTTCCAAATTCTTTTTTTTTGCATTTATGAAAAGTTAAAATGTCAGAATACGGTGCAAACGGTAAAAAATGCATTAATTTCATAAATGATCAAGCTCGGAATGGACCGTCTGTGAGACTTCTGTATCTGTGATTCAGTCTACCAATTAGTTGTGGTAAAGTTTGCTTACAAAACCTCCATGAAAATGGATTCTTATGGACTGTTACATTGCAACCAACAACACAACACTTGTGGCTTTCCTTCACTAGTAACCGTACCGTTACTAATAACCCAGCCAGTCAACAGTAGACAAATCTTACAAGCGCTATTGTAATGAATTATTGTTTTGATCATTGACTGTATTGATTGTGTTTCATGTTGAGTACTGGATGTGTTAAGTGTATTGGTAATGGTCTTTTATCCCTCTTTGAAAGCTTCCGGATCGAATTTTAAATTCTGTGGGGTTGTATGTAGTACTGTTACAAGTACAAACATTATTTAAATCACTAATTGATTGTAGATTGTTATGCTAGAGCACCACTGAAGAAAAATCCACTCCGTATACAGATACCAGTCCAGCAGCCCAGCACTGATATATTGATCAGCTTCGGAATCTCTTCTGGGAATTGAGTCTTTATTTGCTTTTTTGATGAAGTGCTGACTCGCTCTTGCCCCTAAGGAGCTGCACCAGGTGTGAATAGTGTTCCTATGTTCGTACCCTATTTGAGGCAGAGTGCTGACACTGGATTTAATCCTATATCCTATAAATACCTATTCACATTCTCAAATATTCTCTCAGCCTGTTTCTCCAGTGCATTGCACTTGGATTGCGGGGAAGATGTCAGGTCAGCTCCGGAAAACGCCAGGGAGATAATTGCATAATCTGACTAGTGGTGCGATTAAAAAGATAATATAATGAACCCAAAAGACAATTTAGTCATTCAATGATTGTCAATAACGACAATGACAATCAGATCTCAAATGCAAATTTGTGTAAAATTCTTTCTGTAGAATAAACATCAAGGTACAATAAAGCTCATGGTGGCTTTAATAAGTCATTATTAGATTGCATTCGTCACCGAGATATCGACGGTGGCGACAGTTTATGGCTTCTTTATGTCTTTGAGTATATCATCGAATCTAAATTTGCCACCTGGTGAGGAACACATTGACACTGAATTGACCCGACCATCTGGTGACAAAAGCAATCAACAAATAAAAAACAAATAATAATTTTACACCCCCTGTTTGTTGAATAAAAACAATAAATATTGCTCTGCTTTCAAATTTAGTTTTATTAAATATTACGCAATGTGTCACAAGACTGGGTGACATGTTCTCACTTACATTTCAACCCAGGTGGAAAGAATTCATTACATTTCCTTTACAAATCTGTCTTGTAGTCCATCATGATGTTTCTATTACATCTAGATGTGTATTATACCACAGTTGTATCTTCCCAGCTGTGCACTTTAGGTCTTTTCTTAGATCTATAAACATCAACCTTGTTTTCGACGCCTGCTTTAGGAGGGAAAAAACATATTTGTGCAGTAGTATTCAGTATTCAGGGTCAAATTCAGTGCCCGGGTTTTCCATTTTCCACTAACAGCTACAAATGGCAGGGCTAAATGCCAAACGGTGGTTATCTTTAGTTAGACTTAACGATCATACAAACACAGAGGTGGAGCTGCGGCTAAAAATGGAATTGTGACGCAATGCAAGTCCAACTGGTCTGGTTGGTAAAGACTTCTGAAAAGGGGTTGTTGAAAAGGGGTTGAGGCAGCCATCAGTGGAACTGGACTGATCGGAAGATTGCCAGTTCGATTCTGATAGACTGAAGTGTCATTGTGCAAGGCACCAAATTCTTTTTGATTGCTCCCCAGACACCATGGTTATTTTTGTAAGTGAATTATTCATTAACTATGTCCACCTCTTTGTCCCTTTTATTGATTAAAATTAGCTGGTGCTGATGATCTGATTGGTTACACTAAACCCATATAACTAGGAGTAGGTGATTTTTTATTTGTTTCAATTTGCACACGGTTAAAACGACATTGTGTTGACCAAATTTAGTTAGACTCCGTTAGATTATAAAATATATTATTTCTTACATTATTAAATTGTCCATCCAGCCATCTACTATCTAGTTTTACCAGCATTTAATCCTATTTAGAGTCATGGTGGGACATTCACTGAACAAATACACTAAACACCTAGTACATGATTTATAGATATACATAACTTGTATACAATGTTTAAATAAATATGGTACATGCCTTGTAAACCCAACAACACAGAAAGTACTTGTGAAGCTATTGGTGATATTACTCACATTATTAATAATACTAATATAATTTTCCGATTTCCCCACTGAGAAATGCAATTTTGGCAAATACAGAACTAACCCACAGTAGATGTAGATATTTCCAACAATATTTAAATGTTGCAACACTAAAATATGTGAAAGATATTGTAGCCTGACCCAGTTTTAATCAGATTGCGAGCATATCAACTGAGATGACAACTTAGAGCAAAGAAACGACTTCTAGAAGAAAACAATTTTAATATGTCTTGACACATGAATCTCTGGAATTATGCAAAACAGGTAAATTTGCTTTCATCTGGAAAGTTCTCTCGTACTAGAGCTCATAGTTCTTTACCTCTATTGCTATTGATGTTTCATTTACAAGTAAATGTATTGGGTCTTGCTCATGAACTCAGAAATGCTAACTTGGCTTGTTGGGGCAATCAACCCTATGATCATGATAATAAGTGTAATATCTTAACTCATTTGACCTTATGTATGTTCATGCATTGCATTATGCACACATTCATTCAGCATTAACAAGGCTTTTTAAACAGACAACATCCTGCATCCATACACAGGTATAGTAACCAATGAACATACTATCTAACATTCAGTTTATGGTAATTTACTTTCACGTTCTTTACTGGATTCACACTGATCGGGAATCTGACCTTTTAAAGGACACACAGGGAGATGGTATTTCGAAATCAAAATGCTGGCAAACGGTAGACCTGTGTGAAGTCTCAGAACACAAAAGTAAAAAGAAAGTGTCCCATGAAGTTTACCCCCTAATGTTAAAATGCTAAATCTGTAATCTTTGTGCTGGGTGAAGACCCGTGTAACTGACAGCTCTTCTCTGGTGGCATTAAGGTCTACAATCTGCCCTTCATCAGGCGTGAAGATGCACAGCTGGTGGTGCTTCACAATAGACAAGTGATTGTAAAATCACACTCGTGCAGATGGCTTGCCAGGTAAAATCTGTCAAAATATAAGTTCAGTGACAGGATGTGTAATGACTGTCATTAGGGAGAAACGTAGGTAATGGTGTACACTATGTTTATTATGTGTCCACATTTCCAATAGGTTTCGATCAGTGTTCATGACTACACTGCAAAGAAGTCAGATTATTGACCTTCAATCAGGAACAAATTATTTGATTGGTTTGCCTTTTTCTATGCAAAGTAATTGAGAACATTTTACCAGTAGATGTGTTGGAATTTTATTGACGAAACCTAATATAAAAACAGAAGGAGATGGTGGACAACATTAAGTCTAAATAAGTGCATTAAATTGAGTCAGTACCAACCCCACGGTGATCCCGATTAGGACAAATTGGCTAATAAAATGAACGAACTGATGATGGCACACATTCTGTGAGAGGCTAGCTACCCATTTCTGTATAATTAATAGCACAAATACTTGTAGTTGACTGTGGTTGCTAAAGTACTAAAGTGCTCCCAACCACAGATGTCTATCACATAATTGAGGTCTAAACTCGGCTTAAACTGTGTGAACATCCTCTTCCATTATTGGCTCATTTATATTTCTAAGTTAATGTTTGACAACGTTATCGCTTTTTTTTTAATAGTAAGTTTAAATTGGTAAACGCTTTATCTTGGTTATAGGGTTTGACACCCTAAAAACACTGATGCCAGTCAAGCGCTCACTTCACGCATGTATACATGATTGATAAAGATTAATTTGACAAACTTTAATAGTGATCTGCCATGACAGCAGCAAAGAAAATATCGATTTAGCACCGATGTTTGCCTCATCAGCTAGAATTAATCAGCAAATGCCTCCTATCTTACAGATGTGAGAAGAGTCTAAACCTGATGTTCAAGTTCCATTCTATTTATAAATACGTACGTTTTTGGTTTTGGAGTACAGATTGTGAAATGAATTCAGCAAAAGATAAAATTTTTGGAGAATGCTCTCATTTTCATGATTTGTTGACAAATAACGGACAAAACTGTTTAGCATAGTAAGACGTTATAGGGTTAACATCCACTCCTCAATTTCCCTGAGGGAACCACCCAAAGGGATCAATAAAGTTCTATCTATCTATCTATCTATCTATTTATCCAGGAGTTGCTAAGGAAGCCGAGGTCGTGCAGGAAACAGGGAGAGTAGTTTCCTGTTATGAACAGAGGCTTTTAAAGAACTGCTTTCATCCAATCATGCATTCAACAACCAATTGGAAATGTTACTTATATATCAGATATAATCATTATTTCGTTTTTAAAAACTAACAAAGGAATTAGAATGGTTTGAAGAGGTAGGTTGGTGGAAACCTTTAATTCAAAATTGAGTATTGTGCACATTCTCTTTATACTTTAATAAAAATCAATGCCGGATCTGAAAAGTGGTTGGATAACATAATTGTAATACCAGGTTAGGATCTCATTGCTGATACGTCCAGGGAATATGATATATATAATTAGCTTCTACACTACATACTGGATTGTATTCCAATATTTATCATTCACACTTTACGTCGTTCTGGTTGTATAATTTCTGCTTGTCCTTATTAATTACTAGTACTGTAATTAATATAATTGTTGTTTATGCTTTTAGTACTATGTACATGACTGTAGCTCTATTAATGTAAATGGCACTAGCTTTAGTAAGTAAATTGCTCTAGTCAACACAATATATTGCTGGTTTACATTTTTTGCCATTTAGCTGACACTTTTATCCAAAACAATAGAGAACAATTACATTATGCAGCATTAATAAGAGTTAAGGACCTCACTCAAGGGTCCAACAGCAGCAACAAAGCAGAAGTGGAGCCTTCTGACCTTCTGGTTGCTGGATGACGAGCTGACGAGTCTTGAGCTAAATTTCTTTAAAGCAATTTTAACAGAATTGTGAGATTTGCTCTGTTATATTTTGTTTTTTTACGTCGTGTTCTTATAGGGCCTTATTTGTCATGACCCCGCTGAAAGTTTTGCTCAAGACCAGCTGGTCATCAAAGAATAAAATTCCCAATTCTGGCCAAGAGTTAGTTAAAATGCTATAGCCAACCACCACATGAGTGTGTTTTGACCAGTTATTTAGCTGGATTTATTAACAAGAAAGTGCTACTGAATATTATCACAATATTAGATCCATTCAATTCGATGCCATTTAGTTTCCTGACACGAAGGGTTTATAACGTGTTTATAAACAGTAACGTGTTATTAACTGTTATTGATCTGGTGTGTGTTTACATGGCTGACTGGCTCTGCCTCCTCAGGAAGCGCGCGCGCGCTCCTCTCCTGCTGCTCGCGCAGAAAGTCAGGCTCGCGCGCAGCTCGCGCACCAGCCACCGAGGCTCTTTGCTTTATTTACTGTGTCCTCCAAACTGAAGAAAAAGACGAAATATCGGAATCAGTTCGTAATCCGATAAAGTGTCGCAAAGTTTGAGAAAATGTCGGTGGAAACGGAGTTTGTGTTAATGTTGGAGTGAATTTCTCGGTTCGTGGTGGTGCGTCCGCGGGAAGCGATGTGGACCGGTACACTTTCCTCTGGATGACAAACCGAAAATGAGCACAGGTGAGAAACAAATCTGTATAACTATTATTTTAACTTTTAATTACCTAATAATAACTCGTTTCCAATAACTAATTTAGGTCTGTAAGGTTCCAATAATTAAAACTGGACATAAGCTGCACGTTGTGTGGAATACTGTAAGTGTAAACAGTAAACATAAACAAATAGTGTTAATTGTAACGCTGTGTTGTGTTAGAAATTCAACCCACTATATAATTAAAATTGCAAAAGGTAAACACTACATATAAACAAGTCATCGTTCTTGTAAGTTAGAATAGCAGATATTATATTATCCATCCATCCATCCATCCATGTAGTTTTAATATTTAGGTCGTCAGTGGACTAATATAATACACTTAACACCTGAACAGGATGCTGGTCTATTGCAGGATGCAGAGACACAAGCACAGGACAATTTCAGTATATTAAATGCACCTGACCGCATGTATTTGGACTGTATGAGGAAACCGGATTACCCATTGGAAATCCAGGCAGCACATGCACATGCAAAGTCCACATTAGATTTTGACAGATTGCTTTACACATGAATCGAATGTGAGATTTCTTGCTGGATACTAATCACTAAGTTACCTGTGCCGACCTGAAGATGTGTATTTGTTATATGAAATTCACAATTTAAATGTAATCTATAAATATATTTGCAAAAATACTCTTCTTTTTGGTTGTGAGGTTTGCACATTGTTGCTTTGTGTTGTCTCTGTGGGTTTCTTCCGGGGGTCATGTTTCCTTAATTGCTTAATTTTTTTTAATAGAGCCAAACAAGCTTTTGCCAAATGTTATGAAGTAGGTAAATAGTGTTTATAGTGTTGTGGTTGTTTTGACCTTCATTAGGTCAATTTAATGGTTGGCCGGTAGGTAGGTAAGTATGTGGGTTCAACGCTATGAAAGAACTAGATTTTATTATCGTTACTTTCATACAGTAGTAAACAAATTGCATTTCAGTGCAAATCGACGTTTGTAATAGTGATGTTTTTTAATGGTTTCTTTGCATTGGAACAAATGGCCCGGAGTTAATGGAGACGTATTACACCTCGTTTTAACAGTTAGAACATGTCAATGGACTCATACATAATATGTCCATTTGGTCAAATAGATCTGGAGCGGGGGGGGGGGGGGGGGGGT
>JAOUQU010040086.1:0-28675 GCA_028566735.1 Ammoglanis amapaensis
TTTTATGTGTGATTGTGATAATAATGCTAAGATTGAATACAATGACTTTAACCAGTAATTTTGTAAATATTTTTTTTACATGTTGCACTTCCCTGTGACCCCACATACATAAATTACAAGTCAGTTTATGTTATATAATTAATATATAATTATGAAGGGCCGATCTAAACCAAAAATGCCAGGGCCGATTTTTGGTCCCAGTCCAGCCCTGCCTGCAACTGCGGGTTAAGGGTCATGCTCATGGGCCCAACAGTGGCAACTTGACAAATTTGCTTAAACAGTGATTATTTCATTTACTAGTCCAGTACCCTAACCACTGAGCTACCACTGGCCACTTTAACACATTTAATAGTTATCAAATTCGAGGACTGGCCTGTCTGCAGTCCAGATCTTTGAATGTGTTAAGAATTTAAAAAGTGACACAGATGGCCATGTATTGTTGCACATCTTTAGACCTGTTTGCAAGAAGTGGGGTGAAAAAGACAAAACTTTACAAAGGTAACTTTTTTTTCTGAATGAATGACCAAATGAATGTTTCATGTCATGGGTATTTACATAAGTGTAAAACATGACATTAATAAATAAACAAGTCAAGTCAACTTTATTTATATAGCACTTTTTACAATAGACAAAGTCTCAACTTCAGTCTTTACAAAACAACGTGTCCTTACAAAACAACAACTAAGAGCTAAAGTTAACAGTTCTATATATTTATCCCGGCTTCAATCTGCTGATTGCATCTTTCATTTCAAGCCTAAAAATATTTTTTTGTCCAATAAATTATCTTCAATCAGAAATATTGAACTAATTCAGTTGTTAGTGCTTAAGCCTATTGAAAATTTAAACAAAAAAGCATTTAGCTTGTTGCGGGGAGAATGAATGCACATTTTTGTATTGTATAAATCAAAAAATAATAAAACTTTTATGTTTATTTTAAATTTGAGTATAAACACTAAAATAAAAACATATTGCAGTCCTTAAAACCAAAAACATCAATAACAACATAATAATAATAATATTAATAAACATAAAAACTTATAATAACAATAAAATAATTTTAAAAAAAATTTGACTGCTGTTGCTAGGGGTTTGGCGTCTGTGGTTACTTAAAAGACAATCCAGTGTCTCTAATCAACCTGGCTGCATATTTTTGAACCATGTGAGAAAACCAACTGAATTGGAAGAAACGCACGCAGACACTTAAACTCCATACAAGGACCGCGACAACTGGTGGTTGAACCCAAGACCTTCATGCCGTAAGTTGACAGTGATACTTACAGTCACTGTGCTGTACTAATAATTATGGATGTAAAGTCGCACCTCAACAGAGTTTAAATTCGGTGAAATGATCTGCAATGATTGATTTGTAACAATTTAAATGGTTACTTTAAAGATGTAAAATGAATCAATATACACTTTAAACAGAATCGGATACTGTCACTCTCTATACATGACAGAGGGGGGAAAGAAAAGCAACATTCATTTGCATTGTTTTGTACCCACCTCAAAATAAAATGTAATTTAAAAAGAAACGATTAAAATATTTTATATTCAATTTAATTGAATTGAGTGTGTGTGTGTGTGTGTGTGTGTGTGCGTGCGTGCGTGCGTGCGTGCGTGCGTGTGTGTGTGTGTGTGCGCGCGTGCTGCGATGCTGCAGGGTGTGGTGGTAATGATGCTGAGCTGTGGAACAGACAGTAAAAAAGACAATGGGAGCACTGAATCTCCGATTTGAGTTTATTCTTTTTTTCAGGATCGCGGTCTTTATTAGAGTTTAGATAAATGATGATGTGGGATTTGCGTCATCTTGTGTAAAAATGAATTACGCACGTGGGAAGTTGCGCGTTTTTCTCGCGGACGCTTCCGGATGTTTTACGTCTCATCGTTCGGTTCAAGGATTTCTCATATAGATACAGGTACATCATCTGATTTTTAACAATGTCCAAAAGAAACAGTTTAGTGATGCTGCGAGGGCGGACCATATCGCTGGGGAAGACAGCCGAGGCGGTGAGGGTGGTGGTCCGGTGCCGCCCTGTAAACAAGAAAGAGGAGGCGATGAGTCAGGAGAGGATAGTGGACGTGGATGTCAAACTAGGACAGGTAACCGTGAGGAATCCAAAAGCTACCTCAACCCTCAACAAGACATTCACGTTTGATGCTGTTTATGATATGTTTTCCAAACAAAATGACCTGTACGATTACTCCTGCAAGCCTCTCATTGACTCTGTATTGCAAGGTTTTAATGGGACAATATTTGCTTATGGACAAACTGGCACTGGGAAGACGTACACAATGCAAGGTCTGCCCATGGATCCTGAAAAACGAGGAGTCGTCCCAAATTCTTTTCATCAGATCTTCACTCAAATTTCTAGATCACAGAACAAGCAGTACTTGGTGAGGGTATCTTATCTGGAGATATATCAAGATGAAGTCAGGGACCTTCTTTGCAAAGACAACAACAAAAAACTATGTTTGAAGGAGAATTCAGAGTTAGGTGTATATGTCAAAGACCTATCCTCTGTTGTAACTAAAAACATTAAGGAAATTGAACATGTGATGAACTTGGGAAATCAGTCCAGGTCTGTTGGATTTACGAAAATGAATGAGCACAGCTCACGATCTCATGCTATTTTTATTATAACCATAGAATGCAGTGAGATGGGCATTGATGGTGAGGAGCACATTCGTGTAGGCAAGTTAAACATGGTAGACCTAGCTGGCAGTGAACGCCAGAGCAAATCAGGTGTTCAGGGTCGAAGATTTAAAGAAGCTGCCAAAATCAACCTGTCCCTCAGCGCGCTTGGAAATGTAATATCAGCTCTAGTAGATGGCAAAAATTCACATATACCTTACAGAGATTCCAAACTTACACGCTTGTTACAGGATTCTTTAGGAGGAAACGCAAAAACAGTCATAGTGGCCACAATTGGACCAACATCATGCCACTATGAGGAGACTCTTGCCACCTTAAGATTTGCAAACAGAGCAAAGAACATCAAGAACAGGCCAAAGATCAATGAAGACCCCAAAGATGCTTTGCTTCGTGAGTTCCAGGAAGAGATAGCTCGTCTGAAGGCACAGCTAGAGGAAAGAGGGATGTTAGCGAAGGAAAGGAGGAGACGGAGGAATAGTGTGAGTATGAAAAGAAGCATGAGCAGTGGGGAGGTAGAGACACCCAAAAAACAAGAAGTGAGCATCGTGGAGATAGTGCAGGAAGAGAAAGCAGAAGAATATTGGTGGAAACAGCAGATGGTTCAAAGTGTTGTTAGCGACAGCCCAGTGTTTAGAAGAAAGTTAGGCATCTTGGATGAACAATCACAGACTGTAGAGGATTTATTAAAGGAAAAACAAGTCATTGGAAACATAATTGAGAAGTACAAGGTAAGGCCTTTTGTACATTTCAGCCATGTATGTTTTAGCTACACATTTACAGAATTTAATTACATGATGTAGATTACGTCAGTTATGATAAATACATGTTTTAGGCCTTGGAAAGTAAGCTTTTGACTGGAGGAAAGAACATTGTTGACCACACAAATGAACAACAAAAGATGTTGGAGCTGAAGAAACAGGAGATTGCAGAGCAGGTAAACAAAGCGGCTGTCTGACAAGTCATAACTTTATAAATATTCAAATGTTTTAACTAAACATGTTTTAGATGTAAAATGGGATATTTTAACTCTTTAAGGTAACAAATACACTATAAATTACAAACCTTCGTTTAAAAAACATTGGGTCACTTGCAATAAAAACACTGGAATTTGTTAGATTATTGAACTGTCTTTCGACTGATAAAATCACAAAGATAACATTGTAAACAATAGAATGTGACAGCTACAACACACAAAATTTAACAAATTACATCTAACAACAATTTTCTATCTAATGTGTTTTCTTAAATAACCCAAGGGCTCTTTTTGCACCAGTTAAAACAGTATGGCATCAAAGACATAGAGTGTGTAAGCTGATCATTTATTAATTGAAATGTATGGCACTTTATAAAGATACAGGTTATTACAAGCAGACTAATAAGCCATCAAAGACAAATGTGGCTTAATAGTGCAAAGTGCTTTGACATATTTTGGTTTTTTATACATTATCTTAGCATTTCTAGAAATTAATTAAATATGTAATAAAGCAACTGTAATAATTTAACCTAAAAATTTTGTTAACCAAGACTACATAAGTACACAAAATGGGGGGTTCCAACTAAATGTTTGAAGTCCTCCAATATAATGCTACTCTTAATTAAGTCAGGTCTTTGATTTGGTCAATAAAAATTTTGTGCATCTGGATATTTTGCTGGCACACCAGTCATGGTTAAATTAAATTCTTAATTTGAAACGTGGCATTGCTATCGTGTCGGATGCCATCCAGTGCATATAGAAACTGATTGGCAGATAAAGAGGAGCAATATAAACACATTGACTGCAATAAGCAGCAGAAGACAAAAGGTACTATGCTAAATTGGTAGAAAATTGGCAGAAAATTATGTCACTCTTTCGCTTAAAAGTAGTGTTTGTTTGCTTGTTTTGTTATATATTATAAATTAATTAATTAGTTGCTAATGCACACTCGACTGAAATACATTTTGGTAAGACAAGCAGTTATATGTGGATTCACTGCTGGTTCTTCTTCTCCTTTTGGATATAACTGTTCACATGGTGTTGCATTCTAATATAAAAGTTGTAAATTCGAAGCGTTGGTGGATGCTCAACTTTTTATTATTAGACTAAGCAAGATAGTAAATATCTGAGGGTGTAATATTATTGTGTTATATTAATGTAATATTAGTTAGCTTGGAAGTTTATAGCGATCTAGAGTTTGATTGTGGGTATTCAAATAATATTAAATAATGGTATTTAGTGAAGATGTAAATTCAAATGATCAGCTGTTCAGAAGAAATCTGTTTAGCTAGGTGTAATTTAAAACGACCAGTACTCTGCTGTAACTTTTTTACTGCTGTGCTCAACAATAACATTACCTCTAATTCAGTTTTATGTACTTGTTAATGGGTGCAATCAATACAGCCATACCTATATCGACAGTGTGGTCAGTCATAATAAAGGAATCAGTACACACTGCTTTTATTTACCTCACCAGTAATAGTTTTTTAGAATTTTTATTCTATTATTAATATTCAATCAAGTATTTTTTTGCCACAAGAATAAACTCATGTTGCACAAGCAGTGCATGGTATAGTTTAAATGTTATAAATAATAAGAACACAACAGAGTAAGGAGCAATGCAAGTCACTTTTTATCAACAATTTTCCATCAACCGTCAACCAACAATGTGGACACAAAAAACATAAGGTTTTTGGAAAACTGTGCCTCTAGAACTCTAACCATGTCTTTTTACCTTCCCAGCTAACAAATTTGCCGTTTAAGAATTTTATAACCTCTTTAAGTTCTGAAACATTCCATTTTGGTTGCAGGAACATTATTTTTTCTTGTTCTTAATGTTCACATTTCACTGTGGTGATATTTCATTACAACGTTCTGCCAATGTCATGCTGTCAATTAAAAAATCCTTAACTTAAAAAAACTAACATTGTTACATGGTAACAACATTTACAGAACATAGTACTAGCATTATAGTGAGAACATTCATAACATTAGGGGAACTTTAAGTTAGGGAAAGTTGTGGGAACATTTCCTGTTAGCTTACAATAAAGATATAACTAAATAAACTATTTTTATTTACATACATTGTTTGTTATTATATATGTTAGTAGTGTATCAGTATGTAGTGTATTAGCACAGTGACTCATGACCAGTTGGATGAAGGGACTAGTATCTTTGTTCAGTTTTTGGTGTTTCAGAAATTTATAATGACAAAATTTGGTGTCACTCTCTTTTAGATATTTCCAGAATTTGATTGCTCTTCTCTGAATGTTTATAATGAGAGAATATTGGCCTAATTCTGCCTTGCACGCATTGTTTGTAGTGTGTCTGTGCACCTCTAGGATGTTTTCATAGAACATTGTAAGCAGGGTATCTAATAGATGTTTGTCCCAATTGTAATTTGTGCCAGTGTCTTAATTGGTGTGTGCATTTTATTTTTAGACTTGGCAACCGTAGTTTAAGAATGCCCAATAATTTTTGTGTCGTGTCTTACAGGAAAGACAGGAGTGGGAAATGCAGCAATTGATGTTTGAGCAGGACGAGGAGACTGTAGAACTGATAGAGACCTATTCCAGTTTACAACAAGAGGTGGAGCTCAAAACCAAAAAGCTGAAGAAGGTAAAGCTTGCAGGCCAGGGCCTTTGTTATTTAGTCATTCAGAGATGTATTCAGAGACTATGAATATGCCCATTCTCAGCATAGTCAACACAAATAAAAGGGTTAAAAAACAACACAAAGGATAAGTATTTATGAATATTATAACCAATTTTAAAAGGGAACAAATAAAAACATCACCTTGGTAGAAATATACAGTATTTAAAAAATATTTAAAATAGAGATTTATGATTTACAGTTTAATTGCATTTTACAAAATGTCCTCAGTTTTCCGGAAATTAAACACATTCTAACATACAAGTCATCATGCTTTTCTGACTGCATGACACTCGAGAAAAGGTCACACACAAGCCCTACTCAGAATAGAACCTTGGCATACTATGGTGCCTATAGTAAATCAAAAAAAGCTCGAAAAATTAAAAACCCAAGCTACACAATATTTAAGAATATAAACATTAAATATATAATACGATATTTATAAAAAAAAATTTTTGCATTTTTTCACTGTACTTTCTCTCTACTGGAGCTGAAACCCTGTCTCAATGGATGAAAGTGAGACTGACCACGACACCCTCTGACATGTGTGCAGTATACACCTTATCTTTGCACCCACATCACATGCTGATCAGCTTTGTGCCGACAGTCACACTCTGATCAGCACCATTAACTGACTCTTGTAAAGACGCTATCAAACCACTAGCAGTCAGGGTAGCTTGCTCAGTTAATTACTGTATGTATGTACTATTTGTCCCACAAAGGTGCTTTTAGTCACCCAGCCCAGTCTGTTAATAGAGCAAAGACTTATTTAGGCAATTTAATTGAATCTCAGCTCTGGTGTTCTAGTGTATTTTCTCACTGACCCATATGAGCGGTATTGTTTATATTGAACAGGATTCTTGTGTAATTCTTGTACACGACACATAACACTATAATATATATTTGTATATTTATATTATGTTTTTAGATGTACAGCAAATTGCAGCAGGTAAGAGCTGAAATAGCCGACATTATTGATGAACATATAACAACAAGACAGGAGCTGGACCAGACACTGAATGAGCTGACAAGAGAGATGAAATTCAAGTATTATTTCTACTTTCTTTAGTAAAATATCTATCCTACAACTAAAATATACCCATATAATAATTGAACACTTTTTAATATAATAATATATAATATTTTCTTATGTTTTTTTGTTAGGAGTCTTATCATTGACAATTTTATTCCTCCTGAGGAAAAAAACAAAATCATAAACCGCCTTCACTTCGACAATGAGGAGGACCAGTGGAAAATCTTACCTATTATTCCTTCTGAAAAGTAGATTAAATTCCTGTACACTACTGAACATTACATTACATTCACATTACTGTATGAATCAGTCTTCGTTGCAAAGTTAATTTGTGTTTTCATTTTTCAGCAACTCTCCTTTTGTCAGACGAAGGCCACAATCTGCTGTTGGATACAAAAGGCCAATAAGTCAATATGCACAGGTTGCTGTAGCAACAGGAGTACCTACCAGATACAGGGTTGGTACATAGTAACTGTCTTTTCCTAAATGTATAAAGGATATTCACCTAGCAGATGCTATTTCTGCTAGGGTAAAATGTGAATATTACTTTTTATTAAAGAAAAAGATTTGAATATACTCTTTATTATAGAGTATATTACTTTAGGTATTATATAGAAGGTCTAATGTAGAATTTTTTTTATAGGTGTAAGCTAATGTAGCTTTTAGAAAACTAACAAAAACTTAATGTGTATGGTTGTATGTATTACTCTAACAAAACAGTTACAGAAATAATCACAAGACAGTTTTAACATAGGAAAGAGAGAGCGATAGGGGGATTTTATTGATTCCAAAGGAAATTAAATTCCCATTCGTGTCTCATACATGTTTAAACTAATTTTAGAATTTAACTATCATTATTGCTGATATAATTAATTTAATAATTATTTCAATTGTCTTTTTTACATTTCACCAACTGCTTTATTAAATTTATGTTTTAAAACTTCATAGGCAGAAAATGTCATGCTTTTGGAGCTGGATTTATCCTCACCAACTATGGTGCCACTGGACCTACAAGGAGCAGAGATGAGGTCAAGAGACCTGCTTCGTAACTTCCAGCATGGACGAACATCAACAGCATCACGTGTTATGCGGGCCAGATCATGGTTAGTGCTGGTGATGCAAAATTTACTTGATGTACTGTGATAATACAACATGTGATAATTAATGTTTAGAATTCTACTCTTTTAAGGTATCAAGGACCATGTCCACCGTCTCCATCAACCAGCTTTTTGGCCGCTGGGTCTCAGGGCCAATCTTCTGCCATGGTGGCATGTGCCACTACCACGAAGTGTGTGTAATTGTGTTTGACCATGTTGTGATTGCAAAGAGAGATTTGTGAAAATGTTTGCATTCTGTATGTTTAGTAATTTATGATAGAGCAATCTGCCTTTGAGTGCTGCACAATTATTTTGTATTAGAGCTTTCTTTTAATGAGCAAATTTAAGCACAGTTTCTTGTTGAATATCCAAATTGTTAGTGTAAATGCATTGTGTAGTCATGTCATACTTAAATATGGTAATTAGCAACAAAAAATAAAGATGTTACACGAGAAACTCAAATTTAACTGGTGTAGGAACCCAATTATCTAAAGCTTGTTCGCATAAAAACTGTAAACATTGTTGCAAATACTTATTTAACCAAAAGCTACTACCTTGCGCTAACAACCATCAGAACAACTTAGTCAGATCATTGTACTTTCTGAGTGAATTTTGCATGTTCTCCTCGTGTCCATCCATCATTAAAGATATCGAAGACGCGAAGCATGATCCTCTGTGGCGACCCTCCTGAAGAAGAGGTTTAAGTAGACAACCGTAAACAAGACTGTAAATAATACATTTTTACGTCACGTATAACGAGCGATCAGGAGGCTGCCCGTTCAATTCTGAGAGTCAACAGGTCACGACTGAAGTGCCCTTAAGCAAGGTACCAAACTCCTGATTGCCCCATGATGATGGGCATCTTGGCTAGGGTATAAGTGCTCACTATTTGTTCCCTGGTATGTTTAAATGTTTCACTGCACAGACTGGGTTAAATGTGGATGGATAATTCAAAAATGTAAAAAGCACACTGGTGAAAATAATATTCTAAATTCTACTTTAGCAATTACACTATCAGACCATTACAGTTCTATTGTTTAGTCTGTACGTTTGAGGGTTAAATCTTGCTCAATTGCTTGAGGATGGTTCTGGAACTAGCGACCTTCTGATTACTAGTAACACAAGACTTGAGTCGAAGTTAAATTAAATGTATTTTTATCCTTATGTTTTGATAATGTAATTACAATAGCTGTTAATTGTTAATCGTAAGATAATGTTAGGATAGGCTACGTCCACTGGTAGTGGCGCCGTACAGTAGGATGACGTTTCACTAGAGGGTCACATGACCTCCTTACAGTAAAAGCCAATATGGCAGAAATGGCTGCACCCGCACCATAACTGCACCTATCTTTCCATTTTAATATTAAAGCACTTTCACTCTCGGTTTACTTTCGGGAAAACGAGCGCAGTTATGAGGGAAAAACAGAAAAAGAAAAAAGGGAGGACGTGGGCCGAAGCTGCAAGAACGGTAAAACTACATCACTATGTGTTTGTTTTTGCTTGTTTTCGCTTGAGTTCACTCTTATACGGTTTGCATTTCCCACCTATTTTCACACAAATCCCGCCCCATGGTTTTGGGTTCAGGGAGCTTTAGATTGTAGTGACTATTGGCTGGCAGGTTGTGTTGTTATTCGACTGACCAAACAAAATGACGAATTGGTTGTTGATAATATATAACAGCCAATTGTAGCAAAAGAGGCGGGACATGTCAAAATATAGGTAGGGAATGTAACATCTTGTACAATAGTATTTATGAGTTCATGACCTTCTGCTCGTCTATTAATTGTTTAAACACTGGCTCGAATGTGCATGTCAATGATGTATCGATTCCTTTTACTTTCATTGTTATTTAATAAACTTTCTTTTACTACTTTAACGACGTATAGCTAGCTATGCTACATTATACGGTTATTATACATTATACTACATTATTATATATATGCTATACATCATACTTTATACGGGTTTGTTCGGCAGAGCTTGATGCAGTGACAGACTAATAATTTTCAGTGATTGAGCATACGTGGCTACATTTATCACAGTAGCAAGAGGATTTGTCTTGTGATGCCATCAGAAGTTTCAGGGAATTGAGATGACACATTATTATGTACAACCTATATTATTCACAATATTGCTGATTCAAACATGTATTTGACAATTTTCTTGTGAAGTCTTTCACATGGCCTGGAGCCATGACCATTGGGGAACATTGCAAATCTATTGAAGCCCATTCCCGTTACCTAAAATAAAATAAAAAACCTCTAGGACATATTTTTTCTCATTACTTAATCAATTGCTGTTTCATTATTTCGACTTACTAGGTCATGACTTACTAAGAGATTATTTTGAGATATTAACTCATTATTTTGAGGACATTGGTGTTTTGCCTTTTTAATAATAGAAAGTGAAGGTTTACATACAGACTCTCTGAGTTGTGGTCACACACTCCTAAACACAAATACACATTTTGTAATTATAGAACTACTAAGTGTCCAAATTTCCAGCTGGTGATGTTATAGACCTACTGAAGCCTTGACACAACAGCAACTTCTTGCTGTAAGGCAACAGTATTGTTCATTTATCCACCGTGTCACCCTTATGTACATTTTAAATCCTTGTTTTACATGTATGTTCATTATGTTTGTAAAGTTAAAAAGTTAGAGTAAACCTTAACATTGCTATGATAAGTCGTTGAACATGTTGAACTTGCATTGATGCAGCTTGTACACCAGGCTGTCTTTCCTTTGCTTTCTCAGCATTGCTGACACTGTATAATTTGTATTTCGTTGTATATTTTGCCTTCAAGTGCTGAATCATTGGGGAGGTCGAAATAGAGTGCTATTCCAGCAAATCAGTTTCTGAATGCATACAGCGCAAATTGAGACACTATCATAACTAGTGTCAATGGTAAAGTACTCCCATTTTGGGCTTAACTTCCTTACTTCCACCTGTTAAAAAGACTATGCTTTCATTCATTAGATGCATCCCAATTCAGGCTTTGTATCCTTTAAAAGCCGATTACGTCACAGCACAGTGAAAAGGCTGTGTCCCAATTCGAATGTTCCTTCATATGCGTCCTTAAAATGTCTGTTTTTATTTTCTGCGTGCCAACCAATTATCCGGTGGAATATCCGGCGCCGAGGCTTAATTTCCGGCTGGAATCTGATGGCCCAAAAATGGCCAGTTTTCCGGCCAAACGAATAACCCTGCTTCAAATACACTAAAAGAAGGTAAAATGCATTGTTTTTGGTCAGGTTTGTGGATATATCTAAATTTTAAACAAATGTTAACTGAACTGTTATTAACAGTTTTGATTTATGTGTTGCAGTGCCTTTACCTAATATATTTTCTGTTTTTTTTTTACAGGTACTTGAAAAGTTTCCAAACACTCCAATGAGCCATAAAGAGATCCTGCAGGTAATTCAGCGAGAGCGACTCAAGGAGATAAGGTGAGGTCACTCTCATACAAATGCTCTGCTTATGCAATCATATTCTTCTGCTTTACCTCCATGTAGTTTAGGCTCTGCACACATTGCTAATGATTACATACCTTTTTGTGTCTCCTGATTCGTCTGTTATTCAGAAGATTCGATCACAGTGTTTATCCAACTTTCTTCTTTTAATTAGTGACTTTTTTTATGGGCAGTAGTATGATTGTGCTGCTCTGTTTTGTCCCCACCCCCTTTTCTGCTTGCATGGTGCTGCTAGCATGGTACTTCTATCTACAACTGCTCTTTTGGTAAGGTCGTAGCCTCTCATAGCTTTACCTACCACTCATATGCAGATGACTGTCAGCTCATGCAGTCATTCCCGAGCTTACATTTCAGCGTGCCTGAAAAATCTCTATCAATTCATTTGAACTTGTCACCTCCACGTCAAGACTGAACTGTTATTCATTCCTTGAGACTACTTTCCAACTTGGGATCTAATCATCACTATTGATGATTCACAAATTAGACTAATCAGAGAATGTGAGAAGTCTCTTCTCATGTAACCAACATGACTAGATGATGGCGGTTTCTTCTCTACAACATCAGGAATGTTCGGCTGGACTACTGTAACTTTCTTCTGGCCGGGGCTCCCTTGAACACCACTAAACCATTGCAGCTCATCCAAAATGCAGCTGCTCGCCAACCTAATTACTGCTACATCACCCTTCTGGTGCTTTCTCTCCACTGGCTTCTTGTAGCTGCACAAATTTAGTTCTCTTTAGTTCTCTCTAAAACTCTGATGTTGACCTATAAAGCCATAAATGGAAGAGCACCAAAGTATCTTCAGGGTCTAATCAAACCCTGCATATTACCACACAATGTCAGAGCTTCTCTACTTGACGAGATGAAAATAAAGCATCAAGATTTTTCTCCTACTCGTGCATAAGTCGTGGAATGAGCTTCAGAACTCAGATAGATACTAAAAGCCCACCTCTTTAACTCACTTAAACTCACTCACTAACTGTCTTTCTCTTCAATAAAAAAACCCTCACCCACACGGTTCTTAAGATTTTGGATTTTAAAGTATTGCTTTCTTCAGCTATAGTATGCTTTCTTTTACTTTGGAAGCACTTCTGCAAGTTAATTTGGAAAAGATTTAAACAATTATGGATTAGATGTGATAAATTTTACTGCACAGAATATGAAGATTTTATTAATGTCCAATAACGACAGGCATATAGAGTAGAAATATTTGACACACTTTCACATGCCATAGGTCACAAGTTATAAACTGCTGGTCTATTTACAGCACAGAGCTGTTATTAATTAATAAGAGATAACTGCCAGCAAAGGCTTGTTATTAGGGAGTAGCAAATTAGCAAAAATAGCAACCTGTCGGGTCTGCAGTTTTGTTATTGTGCCTGTAATAGACCACTTGTCAATGTTTAATTGCAGCTTTCCAGGGGTGTGGGGAAATGACTTTCCATTTTCTTACAAAAAAAATCTGCAGCTTTAGGAAGTCTAAAAATCCTTTTGTGTATTTGTGCTCATATTGAGCTTTTGCTGTTGTTTACGTAAATTCTTATTGCCACTTTACAGTTACTTAGTCTACAGACTACTAACTCTGCTGCTTTTAATCTTAAATTCATGATCTGTTTTATACTTTCCTGCATCAATACAGTAAAATATACATGTAGACCTGATATTATTTCAGGTATGGCTTATTTTAATTATAACTCTGTACTAAAGTTACACTTGGTAAATTTATTGGCATTGCATTTAGAACAGTCCGGTTGTGCAACATCAGTATACATCTGCACAAAACACTTTATGTTAGTTGATAGGTAAGCAGTCTTTTTTATAATAAAAGATTACAATAGTGGACCTGGTTTAATTCTCCAAAACTAGACACTAAACAAAGCGTAAAATGAGCATAATTATTAGTAACTGATTCATAGTAGGTCTACATTCGCAATATAATCATAGCCAAATTGACATTTAGTTTGGATACAAGGTTGGATACAAGGGCTGAGGGACTAACTGAACAGTAGAGATTTGTATGTGTTTCCTTTGGGTGCATTTTGATTCAACACAACACTAGGTCTTAAGAAAAAAGTTATTTTATATTTGCATTTTTTGTAAACTATGATGCTTTGCCAGATTTTTGCGTATGATGTGAACCGATTAAAACGTTACTTAAAACTTAAACCATAATGCTTAAGCAGCCTAATTGCTGACATTGCTGAGAGGCTGTTTAAACTTTGTTTACATTTTGTTGTGCTTGTTGTAACAGAGAACTCAGAGTTTTTATTGGCATTACAACAGCTGACCAGTGCTGATTATGCTAATTAGTTTTTTTTCAGTTTTAATGTGTAGTGTTTATCTATAGATGCGGCCACACACACATATACACACAATTAAAATAGCATATTAGTTCACCCACCCCTGCTTCTGTGGCTTCTTGAAATAATCTCTCGCACGTGAGCAATAAGAGAAGAAACATACCTGCCGGGATGATCAAGAAAATATATAAAAGTTATGGGAAAGTGAGAAAGTTTTGTGGTGTCATAAATGTAGAAAGAGTTATAACTGTACACTATTGTTACATTATGATGTTACTGTTACTCTAGTACCATCGCTGCATGTAAGTTGACATGCTCATTGTGTGAATACTTGTCATCGTTGCTTGACACGGTGTAGTTTTGTGTTAGGAAAGCTGTATTATGCCATGTCAAAACTGAAAATTGTGCAAAATTATGAATATTATTAGTACTATTGCTTGGCACAATGTGTTACATAGAAAATGAAATAAAAAGAAAAATGCAGTAAAAGTAAAAAAAATTAAGTCAATTTAAAATGTTTCTGGGATACCAAGAATTTCAGCATACTGAGAACTACAGAACACATGCTCAGTGGTCTATTCTGGTAGAGAACATACCAGCAACACACCCCTGTATTCTTCAATCTTTAAAAAGGTCTTGGTTTTAAAAAGAGGTTTAAAGGTTTAAAAAGATCTTGACCTATGCAAACACTACTCATTTGTGTGCGTCATCCACTGCCATCTTTAGGTAAAATTTAAAATAGCTTATTTGTATGTGTGCATATTATACTGCAGTTCCCCTATTAATTATATTTATGTCCCGGCTGCACCGATGGTAATGTTAACACAGGTCAGCTTTTGCCCCTGGAACGGAGTTTGGACATGTTTTTTGTAATATAACGTTTCTTCTTGCATTTAAATTTTTAGCATTTAGCACAAAGTTTTATCTAAAGCAACTTAACATTAAAGTTTCAGCTTACAGTCTGAGCAATGAGAGGCAACCTTGCAGCAGTGGCACTTGAACCAGCATTGTTCTCCTGTCCACTAGGCTATGGCTTCTGTTTTGTTACAGCGTAACTGTGTGTATGTATGTATGTATGTATGTATGTGTGTGTGTGTGTGTGTGTGTGTGTGTGTACACTGTGATTTGGTTTTATGTAGTGGGACCTCGCCCCTGGCCTGCCTCAATGCCATGCTCCACACAAACTCCCGTGGTGAAGAGGGAATTTTCTACAAGATACCTGGTAGAATGGGAGTCTATACACTAAAGGTGAGTGTGTGTGCGTGTGTGCGTGTGTGCGTGTGTGCGTGTGTGCGTGTGTGTGTGTGTGTGTGTGTGCGCGTGTGTGTGTGATAATGAAAGTAAAGTTAAAGGAAGTTGAAAAGATAGCAGTGCCTTTTAACTATTGTGTTACATTACAACTTGTATTTAAATGTTTTTATATGAATTGCATGTGATGCATCTGCACAAAATAGTCTAAGTTAGTAAGTAGTGAAAAAAAAAGAAAATTGGCATGTGCATGTGTATTCACCTATTTGCTATGAAGCACCTAAAAAGATCTGCTGCAAACCAAGCAGTGCAATCTACCTGTCACATGATCTGTCAGTTTACACCTTAAAGGACTCAGAGGCTGCAACACCATTAAGCAGGAGGCACCACAAACTAAACAAAACCATGAAGACCAAGGAAACCCCCCCACCATCAACTCTGTACTGGAACTGCTTATACCTGCAATATCATTCCCACTTAAATTCCTCCCTTCTACTGTGACTGTTAAATAACTTATAATTAATAATTTAAATAATAAACTTTGGGCTGTGGACAATTTGAAACATGTATTGCTCTATGATGAGTCCACTTTTACTGTTTTCCACACATTCGAGAGAGTTACGGTGTGGAGAAGCCCCATAGAAGTGTACTACCCAGACTGCTACAGAGTGAAGCATGTGGGTGGATCATTGATGTTTTGGGCTCCCATATCATGGCATTCCCTTGGCCCAATACTTGTGCTAGATGGGTGTGTCATTGCCAAGGACTAAAAAACCAATCTGGAAAACCATGTGCATCCAGTGGTTCAAACATTTTATTCTGAAAGTGGTGCCATGCATCAGGATGACAATGCACCAAAACACACAGCAAGACTGGTAAAAGATTTGACAGTTTGATGAACTGTCAACAGGTCTAAAAATTATTGAGCCAATTTGGGGTGTTTTGGGGGAGATAGTCAAGAAATTTTTTCCTCCACCAGCATCACGTAGTGACCTGGCCACTATCCTGCAAAAAGAATGGCTTAAAACTTCTCTAACCACTGTGTAGGACTTGTATATGCCAAGACAAATTGACGCTGCCGCATAAGGAGGCCCTACACCATACTAATAAGTAATTATGGTCTAAAACCAGGTGTTTCAGTTTCATTGTCCAACTCATGTACATACACATACGCACAGACATATACATTTACATTTAAACATACATATATACACACACACAAACATACAAATACATACAGAAAAATGACCCAAGCATACTGCTAAAGCAACAATTTGCGTGGCTTAACGGGAAACATGTAATTGTATTGGAATAGCATCCTAATAATGTGTATACTCTTGATTACACTTTTTGATGCATTGTTTACATGTCGTACTGTAGTGATAACCTTTGCTAACCTTTTAATTAGCTATGATCACGCCTGACACTTCTGTTTTGACAGTGTGGCAAAAAAATATGTTAATGATTGGCAGCAATATGTTTCTAAGTATTACTCACAAAATGAGTGAGTAATTGTTTGGGTGGGTTAAACTAAAGAACTCCACAGTGACTCATAAAGTCTAACCTGACATGAGTGTTGTGTTGCTATACACTCTCTTTGAGCAGAAGGACACTGCGGATGTGGTGAAGAAGCTATCCGAGGAGGCTTCTGAAGAGAGCAGCGATGACACCTCTACATCTCAGAACCGAGAGAACAGCAAGGGTGCTAGCAGCAGCGAGGGCAGACAACGAAGGTGGAGAAGAAGAGGTACTTGGTTTACAATACTAATGATTGCTGATCGCAAGTTCCACTGTTTGGTTGATGCAAATTGTGATTTATTCAAATTAAAACAAATGTTAGGCATGTTCCTTCAGCCGTGTCAGAAAGATCCCATACAACAAAGAAACACCCAGGTTACACATGACTAAGTAGTACAGCTGTTAAATTTTGATTTGTTATATAAATTTCAGGTGAATTACAGTATCATTGCTGCTGACTACAAATGCCTGCACTGGATTGGTAAGCTTTGTCAAATGTGTGACGTGTGTATATGTATCAAGCGTATCATGCTGGGCATTAGCTACATATGTCAGTGAAGTAGCTAACTTGCTCTTTTTATAGTCAAGGCTGGTTTGAACTTGAAAGTCTAGCATATGTGTGACTCCATCATGAGCTGTCCCATTACAACAATGAATTTGATTAACCAGTACAACTTTGACCAGTTAAGTTACCTGTCTATGGCTTTTTCTAGTCACCAATAATATTAAAATGTAATTCATTTCATTGCCAATGAAAGTATTTATCCTGTATTTTAGGATCTATTATAATTTTAACATTCATGTATTTACAAATAAGCAATGTTAATTACTCTCACTGCAGATAGAAATCAAAGATCACGTTGCTTAGGTGGTGCCCCAGGAAAACACACACAATAAACACCAGATCTGAGATCTCAAATACTGCATGAAGTAATCAGGCAATTAGATGCGATAAAGAAAGACAGTGAAAAAAGGGGTGAAGATGCATAATAATAATCAACGGTCACAAGCATACAATAGTTATTTTATCTTTTAATCATATTATGCATTATAGTTAATACAATTTTGCAACAACTCAAATGCTAATGAACTTAACCTTTGTGAACTACTCAAACATGATTGTTTTAGAACTGTCAAATGTTTAAGAAGAGTGTATATTGTTCTGAATGTGAACTGATTCTCAGTTCTAACTAAAACATGCAGATCTAACAACAAAGTTAACAAGATCAAATAATAAATATCTTGTCATTGTATGTTTATTCATTTAAATGCAGTAATATTTAGTATGAAATACAGATACTTCTTTAATTGGCATGTTACATTTGTAAATGTGTCTCTAAATAATATTGCCAACTTACAATAATAACAAGTAAAATTACAATGAACAAGAATAATAAATGTAGTGTACTTTTTACAAATATTTCGATCATGTCCACATTTTCACACAGATCTACTTTAAACAGGAAATGTTTTTAGCAAAGAGAGACCACTTCCTCATCTTCATATAGTCGAGAATAGTATAAAACTTGCACAGAGAGCGTTTAGGCCAGTCTGTTCTACAAATGTTTGTAAACACAAACCCGAATGATGCAGTTTATTGAAGTGGAAACAAATTACAGTAAGTGTTATTTTTACGTTGTAACTGGAAACTTTTAACATTGTAACACATGAATGTTGCAAGTATTATAATCTTTCACAATTATAGCATAACATTTTAAATACTTATTTTTAAAATGTTCTAATACTGTAGTTAATATTTTACTATCTGGCAAGCTGGTTTAATGAATTACATAATGTTTGTTCTTTTAGTTTTTTAGTTTTATTTTCAGAACCTCAATCAATAGTTCATATTAAGTGTGTTGAAGCATTCAACAAAATACATTTTTGTATAACCACAGATCAATCCTTTACAATTTTATCAGTTTACAAGATTAATCTGTTACAGAAAGTTTTGGTTTATTTGGATAACATAATTTGTAATGAACACATTTAAGAAAAAGGGTGCTTGTGTGTAAGTTGTTGGACTGCTGTTCTGTGTTTGCTCTTTAGGACCTCCAAAACTTCAGTCACAGCCGTCTTCTCCACAGTCTCACTGTTCTTCTCCTTCAGTCTCTAACAGCAAGCTCATGTCTCCATCACAGAAGCATAGCAAGAAAGCTCTAAAACAGGTGCTTCAGTCTGTAAATATTTATAGGACTTTTATTTTAAATTGTTGTAAAATGTGTGTTAAATGGTTATGTTCAGACACTTTTTGCTTTAATAACAATTACGTTATTAAGCAACTCCAATAAAATTCACTTGTTCTACTGGAAAACACATTATATTCCTGTTTTGCAGTGGGTTTGAATGATTATCTTTTTATCATTCCAGCATACTTATTTATTGCCTTCAATAAATAAATCATTGCAAGTGACAAATGCTTGTAATGTATACTGTAACTGTTCTAACAGTTGTATTACAGCTTTGGATAAAAATAGATGTTGAATGTCTTAAAAATCAATTTAAATTCCCGAAACTTTTGTTGATCTTGTGAGTATATGATTTTAAAGACAAAATGGCATTGGTTTGTCCTGAGCATAGAAAATAACCTACAGTCATGTGTTTTTGTACTAATTCTAAAAGTGTCTAAGCCAATGACATAATAATAATAATAATAATAATAATAATAATAATAATAATAATAATAATAATAATAATAATTAATTATTAAATTATTGTAATTAAAATAGGTGCTGTAACATTTGCAGAAACATGTTCCATGTTTGTTTACTAGACTGCACATTTGTTAAAAACAAACAAATAATTGTTTTATTTTTCTGTTTGTTCCCTATTCGAGATTTTAAGATTTTAAGAGATATTCTAAGATTTAAAACCATAAACTCAATTGACTACATTTTAATGTATTATTACATAGCAATAAAATCACTAAAGTAGTATTTTTTTTTTGTGGTTTGTAGGCTCTGAAGCAGCAGCAGCAAAGAAATCAGAGGCGTCAATGTGGACTCCCCACAACGTCCAACCCTCGACTTCTACTTAAAGCTGTCAATAAGAATGACTCTGCCTCTTCCAAATCTGGTATGTTTGTAAAATGGTACCAGCTTAAAGTGAACACACCTACTGATAGGATGTAACATATCAGAGAGTTCTGATAGTCTTCAGCTAAACAATAATGCTAATTTGTGTTTTAAAGAACAGATTAAGGGACAGATTATCTAAAGTACAAAAAGAAATTTCATCCAACATAAAAAGAATTTTATTTACATTGTTAATGTTTGTTTAGATATTTCTGTGGAAAAAATAACACCTTTCTATGTTTTTTCTTTTGTTGGAGGCTGGGAGCCGAAACGATCTGAGCGTTGCTCTGCCAGTCCACAGAACTCTACTTCTTGCTCCTCCACTTCTATTAAAGCTGATGTCTGCCACCCCACTGGTGCCAGGAAGATGACTCAGCGTTCCAGTTGCCTCAGTGCACGTAAGTATTCCTGGTTGTCTGTTAGTGATATGCTTAAGCACTTAGATGCTTGAATTAGTGAGTTTAACTATTGTAATGGTTTTTTAACTAGTCTTCCCAAAAAGATCAAGTCGACAAGGTACTGGATTCCCCGGCCGTGTAGACAAGATCAAGTGGCTTACTGTATAGGCAGGTAGGCCATCAATAAAACGGATGGGGGCAGAGAAGGGGAACAGGAGGCACAATGGAGTGACAACGAAGAATATGATGCTGGATGGAGGGAACTGCAATGTCTGGCTCCAGGTCCGAAAATATGGGTGGTTGATAGCCTAGGGATGCCTCAAAAGGTGAGAGCTCGGAGAGCTCCTGCAAATTCAACCCAGGGTAGGTGGTTTGCCCACATGGCGGGGTTGTTCAAGGTTGCTCGACGCAGAGCAGATTCAACCTCTTGGTTTTCCCTCTTCACTTGTCCATTCGACTAAGGATGGTACTCAGAGGAAAGGCTGCACAAAAGGCCCGCCAGACCTTTGAAATAAATTGGGTGTGTCAATAGCAGATTGAAGCTTCCAAGGCTACTAATTTAACTGCCTTAGAGAAGCGGTCGACCACGTTCAAGATCACAGTCTTTCCACGAGATTGTGGGAGTCCAATGATGAAAGCCAGCACAATGTGGGACCAGGGGCATCCAGAGATGGGCAGGGACTGTAGCAGGCCAGCAGGGGGCAGGTGTGAAGTCGTAGAGTCAGATGGGGCAGGCAAATACATATTCTTTAGTGTCTTTTACTAACATAGGCCATCCAACGAGTTGCTTTAAATAAAGGATTTTGCAGCGGATTCCAGGGTGACAAGAAAACTTAGTCATGGCGTCACCTCAGTATTGCGGAGCGGACGGCTTGAGGAACAACCTCCCGGGTTCGGTTCCAGACGTAGTGCCTTATCAATCTTCTCAAAATCAAAGGGCAAAATCAAGGCGAGAGAACTGGGTGGTTCTTCTAGCTCATGAGTTGGGATAGAACGTTGGGCTTGGTATTCTTGGTGCCAGGGTGGTATGTCAGGATGAAGTTATATCGGCTGAATTGCAAAGCCCATCAGGCCTGTCATGAGTTCAACCGTATCGCTATCCTGATGTAAGACAGGTTTTTATGATTAGTCCAGATGAAAAATGAATCTCGGACCCTTTAAACTAGTGTCACCACTCCTCCAAGAGGAGCTTGACTGCCAGGAGCTTACGATTGCCAATGTCATAATTAGTCTCTGCTTGGGCTAGTCGTTGAGAGAAAAATGCACAAGTGTGAAGAAGATTGTCCTTCTCCTTCTGCTGAGAGAAAACCTCTTAGTTGAGGTGAAACAGGTAAGGGGCTGTACCACACACCTGTAGTCCTGGATAAATCTTTCAAAGAAGTTTGCAAAACCGTTGTAGCTCCTTGCGGTTCTGGGGGGGGGGGTCCTCCACAGCCTTGATCTTCTCCAAGTCGGCCATGATTTGCCTGGGGCGGATGACAAAACCGACGAAAGTAACGAACTGGAAGTAAAACACACATTTCTCTGCTTTCACAAAGAGTTAGTTCTGGAGTAGACGACTCAACATGACGCAGACGTGCTTCGAATGCTCATCCGGGAGAATGTCAAGATATTATCTAAGTAGACAAATACACAATGGTAGAGTAGGTCAAAGAAGACATCATTTATGAGGGCTTGGAATACAGCTGGAGCATTAGATAGCCCAAACGGGACGAGTTGGTATTCGAAGTGTCAAATAAGGGTATTCCACTCATCCTCCTTACGGATTCGCAAACAATGACTCTGAGGTATACGTCTCCATAGCCTCTCTCTCTGGACAAGACAGGTTGTAAAGACTGCTGGATTAGAGAGGTGCCTCTGGTAGTGAGTCAATAGCACAGTCTTAAGGCCGATGAAGTGGTGAGGTGTAGGCTCAGTACTTACTGAACACCTCCCTGAGGTCATGGTATTCTAGCTGGACATTGGAAACATCGGTTGGACAGCGTTCTTAACAGGGTGACATGTGACTGGGGGAACTGCAGATTGAAGTTTGTGAGACCAGAAGAGCTCCATCAGTCTATCTTGCCCTGTTGCCAATAAATTCCCTGGTTGTGGGTAACAAGCCAGGGGTGACCAAGGAATATTGGAGTATGGAGGACTGGATAACGGCAAAGACTAATGATACATGATGATTTCCAGAGACGATCACCAAAATAGGATGGGTATGGCGAGTGACTCGTGACATAAGTTGCCCCTCACGATTGAGAGCATTTCGGGAGTATTCTAAACGTTCTAAAGGATGCTAGGCTCTCATCAGTAAGTTCTCCTCGGACCCAGAGTCCACAAGGGTGACTTGATCCAGGACTCCATCATGTGGAAGGAAAGTGATGGAAACGTTAAGCCGAGAAGAACGGGGTTTAGTGGATTGGCTTGACAGCACCCCACCCTTACTGACGCGCCCTGTCTTCTGGCCTAACTGGACAGGTTAGTCGGGAAGACAAAGGTTGAAATGGAGCTGATGGTTTCTCTCTTCTTGTGAAAGCTGGGTTTGATCTAGTTCCATAGGTTCATGGTCATTGGAAACATATATGGCAGGTACCGGCTTACGACGTTCACGCAGCCTATTGTCGATTTGTATGGTGAGATCTATGAGGCACAGAATCCACAGAATCATCTTGGGCTGCCAGCTCATCCTTGAGGTCCTCACTAAGACCCAGACGAAAAGCTTCCCGAAAAGCCGTATAATTCCAGCCCGAGTTGGCTGTGAGAACACAGAAGTCCACCACATAATCCCCTGCTGAGCGGCGTCCCTGAAGAAGTGCCAGGCCTCCCCTGGATGGTCTGGGTGATCAAACGCTGCCCTGAAACAGAGTAAGATAGCATTGAAGGATCTCCAGCCTACCCCCGGAACAGACTGAGAGACTTCCACCCAGGCCAAGGCTCTACCCCGGTAAAAGCCCAAGAACGAATGCAATCTTGTGGTTGTCTACCGAGAACGCAAAAGGACGTTGACTGAAAACAACCCCACACTGGAATCAAAATCATCGGCATTTGTTGATCTCTCCATGAAAGGGATCTGAGTTGGTTATTACTGATTCTGCAACAATATTTGCTCGAATACTGATTGTGATGGAAGTTTTAGAACTCCAACAACGAGTGCAACAACTGCTCGTACTGGGTCAGTCAAGCCTCCTGTGCCAGTTAGTGTTCAGGACTGAGATTCGGCAGCTGATGGTTCCGGTGAGTCCATCTGGGCCAGATGGTACTGTTAGGTTTGAGAGTTGTTTTAGTTTTAGGATTTTTTGAGGTATAAAAAGGAGTGCACAGACTATGTGAGTGGACTGCAAGGTGAGGACACGATCGAGGGCGATGAAGAACCTTGATCGATGCGAGCACTGGACGAAGGGAGCCAGACGTGGAATCACGAAAACAGGAACAGAACAGAACACATCAGCCTTAAGAACGGGGGGAAACAAAACAGAACAAACAAGGCAAAAGTACAGATACAAGTATTGTCAAAAGCATTCAACTTAACTTTGTCAGGTTACTGAGTGTCAGTTAAAGTCTGGCAGTGAGTCCACCGGGAGTGCTGGTTTCAGTAGGGAGCCTATTTAGCTGGTGAATAAAGATCAGCGTTTGAGAGTAGGCAGGGAAGAGAGTGTGTGGGGCAGGTAATGAACAGAGGTGGGGTCTAGGTCCCTGACATTAACTAGAACTAAGAGAACAGAGCACATCAGTCCGGTTCTAAAACAGGACCTGGACAGAACTGACAGAAGAACGGAGACTTTCGTTAAATATAAAACTGTTAAAGTAAAAATACTTTTCTCCACTCTTGCCCATTATTGATTTCAAAATTTTGCATTTTCTGTTACTAGATATTGTATTATTTTATTGTATTGTTTGTATTGTTTTATTGTATTAACCTCTTTCTGAGGTTCTAGATCTTTGGAAAGTTTAAAGGATTGTAAATGCTTTAATGCTTTTAAGTGCTTTTTCTTATTTAAAATCCTAAATCAAGGGAAGAGCACGGCTACAGCATAATAGCGTTTGTATACGAATGCATCATCGCACACTAGGGTTGCACCGGATCTCCAATTCCGGTTTCCGAATATCCGACCAATTTTAAGCTATCCAGTCCGGTTACAGTCCGGAAATTAAGCCTCCGTGTCGGATATTCAGTCGGATAATTTGGGATCGTTATTCGTCACATGATCAGTTCAGTTTGTTCAGAAGTTTCTGTATCTGTTGGTTCTGTATTTTGAAAAGTTGCTTTGAGACGATGTCTGTTGTAAAAAGCGCTAAATAAATAAAGTTGACATTGACTTGAACAAAATACGAATTAGTCGGCACGTTTTAAGCTTTTTTTAAAAAGTTATCGCGTTGCGAACCGTGCGCGTGGCTGTGCGAGTGACAAACACTTGAAACTGATAGTGACTTTAACTTTAAAATGTTATCATAGTGGTTCCTGTTCAGTGGTAGGTGGGAAGTCAGCCAACTTCAAAATTGCAGCTTTGAAAACAACAGGAAGTCTTACAACTGTCAATGCACTTAAACATTCATTTAAAGGAGACTTATTATGCCTCTTTATAAACAAGTTAGAATATGTCGTTAAGCACAAAATGCACTGTCAAATAAAAAAATCTTACTAGCTTAATTATCACTAGTGGCACTTACTAGTATCAATTACATTCCCAGTGTTTACCCTTTAATAGCCTTTGAAACTGTCAGACATGCATTACTTTATGAAATTAACGAGCTCTAAAAATAACTTGTTCGGCTAGTGAAAACACAGGACTGTAATAGTTTGCATTAATGACAAATGCAAACAAGCAAGTTCATAAAGTGATAAAAACAGAAAAGTTATTATTTGAGTAAGTACTTATATGTCCATGGTCCGTCTTAATGCAGTATGCTGTTTAGTGGCTGTAACGTTTGCACAGAAAACCTCCTAAAATAGATTCTTATCAAATAGATTCTTGGGGTGGGAGAGGATGTAAAGAGCTGTGTCGTTCTTTGCAACCATCAACACAACACTTGATGTGAGACTTACCTGTAGTTGTACCACTACAGCCTACAATAAAAAACCTGGCACCAAAATATTCTTACTAATATAAAGATAACAAATGGATTGATTTTATTCACAAATCAAATCATTATATGTAAATGTAAACCAATTTTAATGTTATGCCTATGATACCAGCCACATAAATTGGGACAATATCAACTGTCTAGTTATTTATACATTTCAATTGTTTAAGAACTGAGGTTCCTAACTGTTGCATTTTTGTAAGTGGATTGACTGACACTGACATTGACTGAATCATCACTGATTCGCCTGTTTATATTGTAACAAACCTAAACATAGATTTGGACTGCAGAACATTCAGGCACATATAAACACTCATAAAATTCACTGTTAACACATACACAGAATTAAGCTGAATAAAGCCTGGTATTGCTTCGGTGAAATATGCATGAATATTTCAGAAAAAGACATGACCTTTGACCTCACTGATAGTCACAAATATGGTGAGAACTTATTAGTGATTCAATCAGAAAGACCAGTGCCTAAATGTTTTATTATTGCTCAGTATTATTCTTTTTTGCTTATCACGTTGCAACCAGTATCATATCAGGCATGAACAAAATCCAATCACGCCCTAAGGTCGGATTTTGTATGGCCTGGAGCTTTGGTTAAACTACATTTGCTCAATAGCAGTCAAACACAAATGATTAACTATAACACAATTCACTGAGACATTCAAACAATGCCCTAAGAATTTTAGTGATACTGAAAACAATTGTTCCAATGACTCAGACAAATAATATAAGATTGTATTTTAATTGTGATTAATCATGATTTACACAACTAGGACTTATGCACCGTCATTTCGTGAAAGATGCTAGCTGTCTGATTCTTTGTTCATGTTTATTGGCGTTAATATAATGTTTAGCTATTGAAAATTTCAGTCTGAAATGTGAATGTATTCAAACACAGCCCATGATAGTTACTAATGCAATGTTTTTAAAGGTCTGAAGATCACTTAGCAGTGAATCAGCTGGATTGACAACACCAAAGAGTGATCAGCATTATTAGTAGTCTGCTACAGATGGCACAAGACACTGAACAGTACAGAAAAATTTCCCATCTGTGTAGCCACAAAAAAGAGAACTAATGTTTATATTTACTCTTTATAGAGTCCCATACCGGTCCTAAGACTAAAAGTGCAACCCAAACAACTATATCTAAGTGCACACTTTCATGGGAAAGTGATGTCTCAAATGGAACACTTTGCGGAAGTCACAGACTCTCTAGCCCACCAAAATATACACCAATTTTCTTTATATAATGCATTTTTATGCTTCCATTTGCTTTTATTTACCCGCTACTAATGAATAATTTCAGCAAGGCCAGATATTAACAGGTCGAAAGTGTCTTCCCTTCAGTTACGTATATATAATTCTGTCTGTTTAGTGTGCATAATGTTCATCATGTTACATTGCATGCATTGTTTGGCCGTTTAGTGGTCAATCATGATACTTTCAGTACACAAAGTTTCTCGAACGCACTAAAATATAGTGCTAGAAGTGTACACGGGTTTATATGGAACGCACCTTCAATTTATTATTGCCAGCCGAAGACTAACACACCAAATTAGCACCTCAACACATTTCTCTAATTCTCTAAATAGTAACAGCAAACATTTAATATACAACTGATAATAAGTAAAATTTTGATTGGCATTAACTCGGTCAATGCCAATCGGCTTATTTTCAAAGTAGGTATTCAAGAGTTCTATGATTTATTTATTTTGAAAAATATGCACCCATAATGTTATTGCTGACATGGCTTAAGCATTGTGGTTAGCATCAGTAGTGTTACATGATAAAATCAAGAGGAAGCAAAAAATGAAGGAAATGACACACAAGAAAATCTCTTGATCTAGTTGCAAAAATATTACCCAATACCTTGTCTTTCAGTCAAAAAAAATCCTGCTATATATATATATATATATTTAGTCTGAACTAAAATCACAAGTGTATTTTCTATGTATAGCATGGAAAGACATAGAAATGCAAATGACCTCTTTCGATATGATAAACAGACGTTAAATATAACAAGTCAAATAATATCTCATAAAAGACCAACAGTTTAGTCAAAATTTATTTCAGACAATTACACAAAAACTGAGATAGCTCCAGATTCTATTATTATACCTCTTTTTATACAAGTTAGAACGAGTCGATGGGCTATACAAAACATGTTCATGAATGTCTTTATATTTGACAAATGCTTCCAGTTTCAGCCCCTTGCCCATTTATGAATACGCTGTTTTGAACTATGTCAATTCTATGCTGATAAGCTGTTGCTGGTTACACTCCACCTACCTTGTGTTGTCTAAAAGCAAAGGCGCTGAACAACTTGTAACAACTACATGTCCGATCCAAAATCCAAGAACAAGAAATAGAAGAGCACCCTGTTGATCATGTAATGTCGTAAAGGTTTTAATGTAAATAAATAAAAATGTAGTGAAATAAATAAATAAATTATAGAATCCTATGAGAAATGCACTTTTACTTTGTGTAATTAATAAAATAGTGTGCAGGATTGTGCTGGGGGTTGGTCAGGTGATGGGCGGAACCAGGTAAAATAATATGTATACATAAGAAAATAGGTAACAGTTGACAGTTAAATTAGATCTGTAATTTACAGAAAATGTACAAAACCTAATTGAAAGTAAAAATCACATTTGACTAATTTGACAAATTGTTTTTGCAACTGTAGCAATACAAATGGCCTCTGTATCCTTTGTATTTTTTGCCCCCTAAAAGTTCTCAACCACTAATCGGCAGTGAGCTGTGGTGGAGGCCAATAGTTAAGGCTATTGCTCACCGTTGTTTAAACTCTATAGCCTTTTAAAAAAGGTTATTTCTTTCATTACTTTGGGATGTGTCCCGTTGCTAAGATAACTATCCATTGGTTAATAAGCAAATTTGGGATTCGCTCAACTACATTTAAAAGTTTAGATTTTTATAATGTCAGCTCGCACAGTCAGGTTAATTGGAAATATGAAATTGTGTGTGTTTGTCTTTGTATTCTGCAACAGACTAAATTTTGTAGAAGATGAACGCTACCATCAGTCCTGTGTTATGCCAATAGTGGAAAATCCTGAGATGCTCTCATCCAGGGCAGTGGGTTCTAGGGCTGTCCACAACCAAGGATTTTGTTGGTCGACCAGTGGTCGTCATTTACTCCAACTAATCGACTAGTAGTCG
>JAOUQU010040087.1:0-17382 GCA_028566735.1 Ammoglanis amapaensis
ACTTCCAGACAAGTTGGGATATGCGAAGAGAAACATTTCGTTGTTCTGTACATCTGTATATGTGTAATGACAAATAATGATTGTATTTGATCTGACCGATTGTGCCAATTAAAAGTCAGACTTTTAATCCTCTGACTATTAAATCATTTGAACCAGTGCGTTTGTTACTCACGTGGTCTTTGAAGTATTTCAGACGATCTCTATACTTCTGGCGAGCCTGGTGCATGCGCACCATGGACTGGATCTAAAAACAACACACGTCAGCACGAACAAAAGCCATTAAAAATCGAAATAAAAAATAAAATCGTGACTGGTTTCCCATGACAGTACCTTGACAGCATCTTCGGTGTGATCCTTCAGGTACTGCTTTCGGTCATTAAAGGCTTTTCTCTCTTTGTAGCCCTTCCAATGTGCCTGTTGATTACAGTGAATCGAGTCTTGAAAAGTTGATTAGCATGGGGACTAGCACAGCAGTCGTATCATTCGATTGTATTTCCCTGAGTTAATTAAAAACGCAGTTGACGAATGGAAGCGTTTGTGCTTCCTGTAACGATTTTTTTTCTTACACCATATATCAGTTCCGTACGACAGAATTTGACTTGACTATCCTGGGCGAGGCAGCTGGCAGGACTTACCTGAATGCGTTCGATGGCAGAGTCTTGAGATTTGAGGTAGTCGAGACGTTCTCTCAGGCTTCGTCTCAAAATGAAACCGCGACACCGAGCCTGAAGTTTGGCTATCAGACTCTCATTAGCTAACCAGAGCTGCTCACGGTTGTAGGCTGCCGTCACTCCCGACACAACAGACTGACCGGAAAGAGGATACATGTAGTGTGTAAAGAAAAGTAAGAAACTTTTATTCATAGATGTTCATAGATCTCTCTCGCTCTCTCTCTCTCTCTCTATCTGTGTGTTAACTGAATGCCAATTGTTATGAATAATCATATCTCAGTGAACAGTTATATTAAGTTATACTACCTATTCATAAAGACTTATTATTTCTCGGACTGTTCTTTAATACACTTACCTGGATTTCATCTTTGTTTAGCTGTGTGTTATTTTGCACAAAATCAGCAGGCTCATCCCAAACGCCTTCTCTAGTCTTCAGATTGTAGTAGTAGTTGTAGCCTCCCTTTACCCAGTGCTTCATCCATTCACTGCCATTATCACCTTAAACAGACGTTTTAATGTGAGCTAATTATATACGTTAAGAACCTGTATCTCTGCTGTAATAGAAACTCTGTGATCGTTTACATCTCAAAGGAATCCGATTCCATGTCAATGACACACTTCACACTCTTACCTTCTTTGTTTTTGTCTTCTTTGATCGTGGCCAGGTCGTCCTGGTAGCTCTGAGCACATTCCGGGGTCACGCCGTACAAACTGGACCCGGGAGCACGCAAAGCTGCCAACGTCTGGGAGGCATCGCCGGTGTCTACGGCTTCGTTAATGACCTGGATCGCCTGAGAGACTGCAACGGGTCACAAGAAATAAACAGAATGAACTGGAACATACAAGCGATAACTCGGCAGTTAATAATAATGTGTTAATTTTTTATAGTATTTACGAAATACTAATAGCTGTTATAAACGATGTAAATGATACGGTGGTTAGTTTTCTTACACTGCAGGGCCTCCTCTGTATCTCTATTAGATTGGAGGATGGCCTCTTGGATTTCATCAAGCCACAAGACTGCTGATGGGTCCTTGGTCTCCTGCACATCGAATACAAGAAAGAAACAACTCGGATCAGAATGAAATAAGACATCATCACTTATTATTCAATTTCAACAATGTCTTATCTCACTTTATCTTGTCCCACAACATCATTAAAATAGTGTAGAATGTTATTCATTTATTATAAGTGTCCATTTCAGTCATTAACTGCTACTATTGACTACTTCAACAAACTAATACATTTATAACATATAAAGTATTAATGTAATAAAAGTAAATGTATGTGCCCTGGTAATTCGTTAATTTTATAATACAGTATTTCAGTTACAAGCTCAGTTACTTATTAAGAGAAGTAATTAGTAACTATAATGACATTAATAAGGAACATGCGCACAGGCCTCTCTTAACCCTGACTGAAAGGATGAAGTGATCGTTGTGCCACGATCGACCACCAGGAGGAGCTAAAACACTAAACAACAGATAACCATTTTTCCACACACACACGCACACACACACACACACCTTTTAAAATAACTGTTAAACTAAAATAATTTATCTAAAACACTAAAAAAAAGTTAAATGCTATTATAACAGGACTAGTAGTCAGAGGGATGCTGGTAAATGATCTGAAAAAGTAAATATTAAATATAATAAATCCCTGGAATTTCAGTTCCTTAGCTAAATGATAATTAACTTATGATTAACTGAGTACTGATGTTCAGTATTGGTTCAGCAAGGCTTGTGTACAGCACTGCACTCATCTTGTGGCAAGAAAAGGAAGTGGGTGTGGCTCTACAGGTTTCCGGTTATGATTGCAAGAAACGCTGCCGATTGGCCGAAGCAGCAGAGCCCGCCTGCTGTCACTCAGAGATGATGGTTGACAGTAGACCTGAGGGTGTGGTGGCCCCCGGCTGTAGTGACTGTACAGTGATTAGTGAACTTGTGTCACGTTAGCCGTGTTGACTGCAACGATTTCATACAGAAGTGCAGAACTTTCATCTAATCTGGTGTCGTGCTAAATAAAACGAAGGTTCTGTGCACGAAAGCGTTTACAACAGGCCGCAAGTGAGATGTAATAAACTGCCAATCAAAAATGAGGAAGTGAAAGAGAGACGAAATTTCCAAGATTGCACACGAATCTCTTTTAGAAAATTAAGTGTGCAATATTGCAACCGATAATAAAGGATTATTGCAAACTAACATTTGAAAGAAATGTGAGAAGTGCTTTTATTAACCGTGTAGTCGTTTCATACGCTTATTCGTTCTGACAATATTTAAATAAAGCTCCATTTAATCGTGAGCTCAGTTCGTGACTTTACAGATGTATTGTAAAATAAAAATAACAGCCACTTCCTGTGACATGAACAGATCTACAGAGGGGCTGTGTGAATATCACACTCAGGAATCCCCCCCCCCCCCAAATAAAAATCTCCTCATGTCTCCCGATCTTACTGTGCAGGACCGAGTTTTGCCCTTTTAAGGCTCTCATGAGCACATCTGCTTGGTTATTTCCGACTGATGTAAGAAAAAGCAACATATAAAGGAAAGCTTTGTTTTCATAGGCGTCTGGCATGATCCGGAATTAAAATTAGCCAAACACCACACACTAAATATCACTGACGTAATTTTTCCGTACTTACAAAAGCACTAACAGAATTAGCACATGATCACACAGCGTCCAACATATACATTATACATTGTTCTGTATATTATACACTGACTGTGGAATTATAAGCATGAAATAGTTTTGTATAACAGATCAGCAATGACTGATCTTTCTGAGATGTATCCTATACTTTCAAAATGAACTAGGTGGTGGATAAGTAAGGGTATGCATCACAATGAGTGGATGACATCACGCATCTCTAAGGTTACGTCATACAAACGAATTTGCAGCCTTCAGTAGTTTCACATCACTGAATATTTAACCTTCAAGTTTGTATTCCTTTTGCCACAGGGTCAGTGCAAGCCTGGGATGGTAAAAATATCACAAGTCCTTCTAAACGATAAATAAAAATGTTAAGAATTTACTGGATTCAAGTTTGAAAATGTCAATCAGGATGAGAATGGGAATGTATTGTGCACGCATGCGTTGAAATTTAAAGATTCGATTGTCCTTTGCCATCGAGAGACAGTGAAATCGTCCAGTTCATCGCGCTCCCCACACATTTATTAAATTACCCGATGACCAATCTTACCAGATGTGGCCTGAACGACTTACATGAGCTTTCTCCCTGCGAGTCTCCAGCAGTTTGTCGAAGTAATGCTGAGCGATGTATGGATCCACATCTGTTAGCTTGGCTGCAGGGTGCTGTAAAGCCTCCAGAGTTTTCTTGGGGTCGCCCTCATCCAGAGCTTCATTGATCAGCCCGATAGCGGCGATTCCTGAACACATAAAATATATTCTGATATTACAAACGTTTCAAGGTTCCAGCGTCCGACCCCATCGGCTCATAAACGGACGAGTGTCTTACGTTCATGTTCCTCCTGAACAGCGCAGTTCACGATGTCTACGCAGGCCTGGATGTCGTTCCACGTTAGATAGTCGTTTCCTTCTTCCCTCGCTGCAACTTTCAATCGCATCAGCTCTTCCATGTACCTTTATTCGAGATTGTATCAGTAAGTACATGTTCGCTTATATTAAATACACAATTATAATATAGAATGCTCTTGTGAACATAAGAATAACTTCTACGGGCATAAACATCAATGACATTTGCAGCATTTAACAGGTGCCTTTATTCCGAGAAACAGTACACTTATGTTAGCATTGTTTTGAAAATAAATGTTTCACCTCGAGCACTGTTATGACATAAATCTTTAATGTCGTAGCCGTAATGTCCTTGTAGGTTGTGTAATAATATTTCCACATGTTAGGTTATAGTAGCATTTAAAAATGGTCAAAATATAAAAGCACTGTACCTCTGAGAATACTCCTGCTCGACATTGCTGAGTCCTGTAACAGGGCTGCTCAGCTGCTTCCATACTGCACTGCGGTCACCAACATCCAAAGCTTCATTTATAAGAACCACTGACGAGAGCATCTCGACTGCTACCAGCAACTCTGGATGTGTGAGCGAACCCTAATCAACCAGACAAGCACACACACACACACACACACGAATCACAAAAAAGCTTTATGCTTAATATCTTACAGTTTGACGCCTTCCGGTACAACACACGGTGTAAATCAAAGCAATCAAATGATATTAATACACTAAAAATGCTATGTCATCTTTGCAGTTAAATCACAAGCATCTGTGTGTTTCCTATACAAATCCACACACACTTTACAACCCCTAAGAAGCAACCAATACGTGTACGTATTAACATCTACACCGCTGATTTTTGCCGGAACGACTCGCGACTCTCCTTGCAGTCCTTGTGACCGAATTAATCCGGTTTTATATGTATTGGATGAGTGTGTTGACATGTTCCTGACCTCTGGGCTTTGCTGCTGCAGGCTGTACAGTTCCCTCTGATAGAGCTCGGCTGCTCTGGGGTAAACAGTCGGAAGCTGAGCGTCTGGATTCATCAGTTCGTTTACGGTGTCCTCGGATACACCTTTTCGAATGGCCGCGTTTATTCTCTCTACGGCACGCAGCACTGACGAGCAGAAAATACAGCGCAGGATAAATGTGTAGTACTTGAATGCATTGTAATATTGAAACGTAATATTAACATATTTTATTCACATGCTACTTACAATATGTAAACAAGTTGGAGTGAAAAGCAACTCGCGTCATCATTAAACGCATATTTACTAAATCAAATGAATTCACAATTTATTATTTATTATTAACTGTCTTGTTCTACGATGATAACAAATCCCATCTTTTTAAAAGTTTAGTGGTATTTACACACAGTGGAATTATTCCTCAACATTTAGCCCAAGATTTTTCTCTATTCGTTTATCGTCCGTTTTCCCAGTTCCTGGGGTAGGACGTTAGTGTTTGGAGCAGAGTTTTACGTCCGGATGCCCTTCCTGACGACAACCACCAGTAAGTGGTGGAAACTTGTGAGACTACTGGACAATTACACATTTCCGATCGACCGAGTGCATGTTTTTGGACTGTGGGAGGAAACCGGAGTACCCGGAGGAAACCCACGCTGACACGGGGAGAACATGCAAACTCCGCACAGATTTATTATTTATTATTTTATTTTAAACTTATCAGTATTAAATGTAAATCAACATCCATAGTAGTACCATAGTATAAGATCATAGGCTTTGTGTTTTTGGCATCAATGTGGTTTGGCTGCCTATGAGGACCCCATTTACAGTTTTATTCCCTATAAGGGGTAAACACCAAAGGTGTTACCATTGTGTAACCATATTTGTCAGATCTGGCCAAAACGAGTTGGTCATTCTCAATGTAAGTTTTTCAGCTTGTTACTCTCCTCATATCGACTGCACGTTAATTGACTACAACAGTAAACTATTATCACTGTTTATGTGTCACTACAAAGCACACAACTGTAATATTTATACTTACAGTACTTAGAACACCACTGCTCACATCAGTAGTAAGCACAGTTTAAGTACTCGCACTTAAATCCACTTTATCTGCAAGTTAGCAAGTTTTCTGCACACTTTTCTGTAACAAATTTTATTTGTAAATGTATTATTGACCAGCTTTATGTAGATTCGTTCATATCCGTGTGCTTCAACACTACAGATATCTAACTGTACTAAGTTAGCAGGTTAGCATCTAGCTAAAGTCATGTTCACTTACTTACTCACGTTCATGCTATCTTCATATTTCTTGCTTCTCCTCCTGGTTTCTCTCTCCAACCGACTCCTGCATATCAGTTACTTAATATACATACTGAATTATTTACACATGCCAAGTCCTGCATCTTCATTACTTTTACAATTCAAACTACCTTAGATTTACAGTATTAAGGAGAGCTGCGAATCAAACTACCAAAGGAGTCGACACTCCGATTCCAGGCGTCGATTATGGACAATGAATTTCGAAATTAAAAATGATCTTCGTTTTATTTCGATTTAAAATGTAGGACATTGGGCTCAGGTATCTATAAGTGTCAATTCGGCATTAATCAGATCTTTTGTTTAATAGTCAAGTAACTTTAAAGCTCTTCTGCGCGATTCAATTAATAATTTGATGGCTACTTTAACATTTGTTAGGCTGAGAAATATGCTCCAGAAAAAAAACAAATTGTACAATAACAATTCAAAGAAATAATAAATATTTTGTTTTGCAAAACTATTTTTAACTCAATATGTAACTGTAAATGTATTTTGTGCAGCCATAAAGTAACGGTGCCCAAGTAGATTCTAGTTGTATGGTACTGAATCGGCTCCTGGTTTAGCTTCATCTATTCTTAAGAACCTCGAATCCGAGCCGACTCCGCCGTTTCAGGATTCGAACAGCCCTAGTTTTTAGGAAACTGACAACAACAGTATCCAATGACTGAGGTTTATATATAGCGCACGCGACCCCGCCACAAAAAATAGCCAATCAAATTACAAGAAAGGCGGGTCAATATTTCAATTTCCAAGAGCGGTATAGGTTGTCTTTACTGTCACAAATCATTCGAATCTGTCTCAAATCGCATGATAAATAGTACTAAACAGTAGATTTAAAAACAAATAAAAACAAACATACATCGTTCATGTTTTGCTACAGCTTAATCCTCCTTAATTTTCTCAGGCAACGGTGGGACACACTGGGTGAATGCACTAAACACCTGAACAGGTCAGCCTGTGGGTACAGAAAAGCACACACACTAATTGTAATATTTGTAATATCTCCAATTAACCTGACTGTATGTAGTTGGACTATGAAAGGAAACTGGAATACTCAGAGGAAAACCACAGGGAGAACATGCAAACTTCACACAAAAATTCTTTACCCCAAATTGCTTTACCCAAAAATCAAACCCTGAATTCTCGAGGTGAAGTGATGGTGCTTGCTAATCATTATACCAGTATGCAGGTAAAAAAAAATCACCTGTGAAACAACACCTGAATTTGGCAACGAGTGCTTAAGCTTCACCGCTGAGCATGACTTATGCACAAAACTAATTCCACAAAATAATTTCCAAAGACAAATAGTGGATAAAAGAGTAATCAACTATTTTTCCCCGTTTAAGATATGCATGCGATGTAATGGTAATTTCACTTTAACAAGAACACTTATTTACAAACACAGCAAGCAGGATTTAAGCCAAATTGTATTCAATTTTGTTCAATTTATATTAAAAGTTTTTCCAATCGCTGTCTGACGAAAAATCCTTGTTACAGAGAAATATTTTCTTTTTGATATTTGCTTTTATCCACAGATAAATAATTAAACACACAATCCAAACACGTAACAAAGTTTATCACTGGAGAGTGACAATGTAAATATGTATGCAAATAAAGTTCTCAAATGTTTAGTTGTAATTGGCACATGCTTTAATGAACACTTTAAATTAAATCCTAAATTGAAAAGAAACGAGATATGTATAGCAAACACAATCATAATACACTTACAAATAAAACGTACAAAATTTCCGTGCAATTGGTTCAACAATCTGCAAGTGGAACCCCCCTTAACAGATTTATATGTAACAATACTCTTTTTGTGACAACCTTCTTAGATACTCTAAACAGGACTAATTTCTTGTTTAATTATTATACCAAACCCAAAGTGGTTACATACACAAATATCAGCCAAGTAGAGCCTAAAATCCATGATAACCTACATTTAGCATTTTCTTGATCACTATAATTGCACACACATTTAAGGCATGTGGTATCCCTGTTCCTCACTGGCCAGCAAACTCACCTGACCTTAACCCCATAGAAATCTGTAGGTATTGTGAAAACGATAATGCAATACACCAGTTCCAACAATGCAGAAGTGCTGAAGGCCAATATCAGAACAACCTGGGCTCACACACACCAGAGCAATGCCACAGACTGATTGTCGTCATGCCACATTGCTAAAATAATTCAGGTAAAAGGGTCCCCAACTACATAGTGAGCGCAGTACGTGCTTGTACTTTTCATGAACATACTTTTTAGTTGGCTCGCATTTTTTTAAAATCCATTTTTGGATTTAAATAATATTCAATATCTCAGTTAGGAGTTTTCATTAGTTGTTAGTGATCATCAAATTAGAAGAAATAGACACTTGAAATACATCAGTATCTGTGTAATGAATGAGTATAATATACAAGTTTCACTTTTTGAATGAAGTTCATGAAATAAATCAACTTTTTAAAATGATAGTCTAATTTTGTTACCAGCTCATTTATGTTTATATGCCATCTTCGCTGCTTAAAAAACATTCTTGTTTAAATGTTTAGATAATGCACACTTCAGGCCTGATTGTGATTTATGCATTTAATCCAGACAGCTCTGTTACTTCATTAAAAAGTTTGGAGGCTTGCTGTCTGTAAAATGGACAAAGTTGTTTTGCTTGTGATACTGCTTCCAGATTCCCTTTTAGGTTGTCCCCAAAACGTATAGCGTCCTGGTATGTCTTGGCTTCTTCCTTCACCTCTATGGTCAGCCTGTTTCTTTCCTTCAAAAGCCAGCTAATCATTTCCTCAAGCTTTGGACCCACAGCCCTGATGGCTTTGACAGCTTGGGACAGTTCCTTGACGTTCTCGTGAGTCTGCTTCAGCTTGTCTGGCACATTATCATCTGGTGTCACAGTCAAAGTGAAGTCATAGCCCTTCATCTGCACTTGTACTTGGTGTGTGTCTAAATCGGGTCAATTAAATAATCAATTAAATAGGACAAAAGCAATCAGATTCTCATTTCAACAATCCCAATCAGACAACAATAAACAAAAGACAAATATTAGGGTTTTACAAAGAGTCAACATAAATTAAGTAATGAATGGTCAGTAGGTCAGTAAGTAAAAAGATTTTGTTTAAAAAAAAAATCTAAATCTTTGTACATCTTTGAATCTGTGAGGCAAAAGGAAAACATCTACTGTCTCTCCCTGTCGATGTAACATGAGCAAAATATAGTATAAGTAGAAATAGAAAATAAACAAATTTAATTTATAAAGGCTCAGTCTAAAAGATGTAAGCCAACACTGCCACCTACAGTTAATAATTTGACAATGTTCAGACTCACTGTGTTCTTCCCTGATCCTCTTTAGACACTCAGAAAAGCTGTCATCAGGAGAACAGTGATAGTTGTCCATCAAATTTTTTCGTTTCTCCATCATGATCTTGAAGTTTTTCTGCTGGTTTTCAAACATTTCTGCAAATTCGCTAAAGGTTTGGTCAAGATCAGCTTTTCCAACGTACCGCACCCTAATCTTGTCATCTTTGGGCTCAATACCTGAGCAGAACAAAGTTTAGAACACATCTAGGACCCAAATTTATTACATTTATAACAATTATCTGTAGATATTATATATAAGTAGAATTCAAAAGTATGAGGAGTCACCATGATGGTTTGCACGAGATGTTTGTCCATTCTGTGGTTGCCCAACTATCGGCTGTCGCTGCAAAGACAAGAAAGCCAATATTTTTGATTTTATGTTTGATTTTAGCAAACTAACATTAAGTGTATAAGGACAGTGGTCCACAAATGACTTGGCTACCCAAAAGCCCAGGTAAATTCCATAACAAAAAAGTCAATTCTCAAACAATGAGCAGTGGATAAATCTGCAGCGTGTCAAGGCCAAAATTTCATGTCCAACTTGTTTACTAGACACCACATACTAAATGTTTTATACTCTTTTATTCTCCTGGCTGCTTCAAATCGTGGTTCGCATCACTGAATTGCCATTTTTACGCAGGATACCCGGACACAAACCTCCCTAGATATTTTATCTGGTCATGTGACTGGTACAATGAATGGGTTCATGCATCCTAGTGGCTAGGTACCTACAAGAAAATCCAATGTGTCCAATTCACCTAGCACTGAACTGTGGGAAGAAACCAGAGCATCCCATGAAACCCCACAAGGACAGCCTGTATTTTATTCCACAAGCGCCTCCTCAAAACATAATACAAAGCTGGAAACAAGTAATTTATTTTATTATTAATACTGTATTGGTGGCAGAGTGGCTTAGTAGTTAGCACTGTCATCTCAAAGCAAGAACTCAAAATAATCAGGGTTCCTACCACAATCTAAAGACATGCGGTCAGGTTACACACACACACACACACACACACACACACACACACACACACACACACACACACACGGCTGCATGTCTTTAGACACACTGGCTCGAACCCAGGACCTTGCTGTAATAAGACAGTGTAAAAGGTAAAGACAGTGTAACAGGTAAAACAGCAATACAGCATTAAATCTGCAGTTGAACATAAAGGGCGTTACAGTGATTCGGTTAGAGAAAGTTGCAGACTGTAACCTAGAACTGATAAAACCAAAATAAACTCGTGCTAAAGTCGTTACCTCTTCCTCAGAAGAATCAGGGCTACCGCAGCAAAACCGCACACAGAACATTTTTCTTAAATGTATTCGCTTACACTTGTAGAAACCAAAAGGCGTTGTTGTCGTTGTTATGACGTCAGAATCACGAGTTTTGATAAGAGCGCAGAATCCACCTGGTGAAGGTATTTCGTTTGTACTAACTTCCTCATTGTTCGCCACCCAGTGCGTATTCTGGGATCTGCAGTGCACTTCATGATGCCTATTACACCATAAAGTTGACGTTAATTTTTATCCACAGTCCTGTCCCTGCATAGTGGAAAGTCCATCTCAGTGCCCCCACCCCACCCCCCACACATCCACAATTCACATTCACATTCAATTTTATTTGTCATTACACATATACAGATGTACAGTACAATGAAATGTTTCTCTTCGCATATCCTAACTTGAAGTTGGTCAGAGCGCAGGGTCAGCCAACGTATGGCGCCCCTGGATCAGACAGGGTTAAGGGTCTCGCTCAAGGACCCAACAGTGTAGCGGAGTGTAGCAGAGCCTGGATTTGAACCCCCAACCTTTGGGTACCCAACGCTCTACCCACCAGGCTACACCAGGCCCTGCTGAGATCCGACTGCTGACAGCAGGTCGTCTCGCTTAGGAAGAATCCGGCGTAAGATTAGGAGCACGTCGCGGATGTTCTGGGATACTCTCGTGACCCACCGGTGTTGCACGCTGGCTCTGTGGTCAGCATCGTCGCCTCGGGTCCCGGAGGTTCCATTCCTGGTGACACCCCGGGGGCTTTCCTGTGCCTTTTTGTTCTCTCTGTTTCATGCATGTAAGGTAAGTTTAAGAATACTAAAATTATCCATAAGCTTTGTTTGAAACTTGTGTGATAAATGATGAGCGGCAAACACAATGTTAAAAGCTAAATAAATTAATTAATACATGTTTAAAGCTTTTGTGTACCGCAGCTATTCTTGGTGAGATCCTCCTGGTTCAATAAAAATAAATAATAATAATAATAATAATAATGCATTCACAGCTGCATTTCATCCTGATGGATTCGTAAACGATCGCCGAGGGTCCTGGACGATCGGCCTCGTGATTTAACGTCCTGGTGCACGAGAACCTAAAAATCCTGCCGTTAGGTGTGTTGATTTAACAACGCTGTCGTTTTCCAACAGGCACTTTTACTACATGATCGCGCCACGTCTCGGACGCTCGACTGACCCGCAGAATTATGGTTCCTCCTCGGCTCACCGGGGCCCTGCGCTCGTTTTCTACCGTCAGCAAGCAGGAGGTCGTCACCGCCGAACCATGTGACCTGAAGGTGAAGTCGCGTCACTGTTCTTTTGTTTGTCGAGCTCGCCGGATCAAAGCCCTGCTATTTCACGATCGGGTTAACGTGGAAGAAAAACTTTTATAATTGTAATAATTAAATATTCTTTACTTAATAATGAGTAGTGATGTCAAAAATGTACTCAATACACAAGAAAATATTATAAATGTAAAACATAATTTTACATTTAAGTTAGAGAGCCGCATTGTTGTTACGCTGGGCCACCATGAGGCTCCCGAGTCGCGGTTAAACCGCTAACCCTAGCCCCCCACGATCTAGGAAAGCCGTGTGGTCTGGTTTATTTATTTATCCCGGCTCTTCCTGCACATTTAGACTCATCCTTGTATGTACGGTGTCCTTGGCAAAAGTAATTCCATTAACCACAGCCTCAAAGTCTCCTGCATCACCGATGTCCTTGTGCCAGACACATTTCACTTCTTTAATGTTCTTTTTATTTATTTTATTTAATCTCTGTCCCATAAGTTTTCGGAGTATTTCGGAATGAGGTGCTAGATTTCACCCTAGATGACAGTAAATCTGCAGCTTCTGCTTTCTTCTGTACAACCGGAGACAAAAGTGCTGATCTGGTACCGCAGTGCCAACACACCACGATTACCTCTGCTAATTCAAACCGGCATCTTTTATTTAATTATTTATTTTTCTTTCTAACATCTGTACGCTATGGCATCTTAAAGGATTTGAGACATTTTGTTTGTTTGTTTTTATTCAGGCCAAGAGGCTGAACAGGCAGAAACGGTTTGCCAACGAGGGTCTGACGTGGCAAAAACTGGTCCAGTTCTTCACCCGGCACCCCAAAACAAAGGAAGATCAGATCCAATCTCGGGAGCTGAAAAACATTCTGCAAGCTGCCAGGCAAATAGGTACGATCACAAGATCCGTTCTGAACGATGTGTACAGTGTAACCCACGACTACGATGGTTACCAGCGGTTACGAACGGTTACGAACGGTTATAACATGGAACTGTGACATAGAGGTGTCGCACTTTTAGCCTCGCATCAAAAAGTCCCGGGTCAGTCGGGGGTTGGAGAGGCTTTTTGTGTGGAGTTTGCATATTTATGTCACCGTGTTCTTGAGGGTTTCTCCTCCCACAGTCCAAAAACAAAACCGTCTATGACTGTGTTGGATGCGACTCGTGTAGCGTTTGTAACACGTGTGATGAACGCATGAACGTTTCCTGTCATGGATACGACCCCGGAGTTTTAAATTACCCTCCGTGTTGTCGGGTTTCCTCCCACAATCTAAAAACATGCAGTCATGTTTACCCAATGCACTGAAGTCTCCTATAGATATTTCTGGCCACTAGGATGCACAAACCAGTACGTATTTTGTTCCGGTCCTAAGCCAGGATCAATAGGGAGGTTTTTTTTTTTCAGGATGGGCATCCGAGTTGTAAAAACTGTCAGACCAATAACGCGACTCTGCTGCGGTGCCCCCCTAGTGGTGAGTAAGCACTTTACACCTGGTATTGTAAGAATCTGACAAAGTCACGGTTCTAATCAGGATTATAACGCCTGCGTTTGGGTCACAGAGCTTCTGACTTGAGCTCGTCTGATGTCTCTGATTAGATTAGATTGGATGTAAATCGCTGAGAGCTCCACGCTGCTTCCTGTCCCCTCATATCGCTCACGATGATGCTTTCTGCTGGGGGAGGACAGTAGAATACAGACATTTATAATCCGGATTAATTCCATCGTAGTTCCCCCGGGCAGCAGACTCGTCTCACAGCGGGTACAGAACCATATGGGTGCCTGTGAAGGACACAAACGTCCCTGAACTTTTTTTTTTTATAAATTAAAATAATAATAATTAATATTACGAGGTTCTCGGGCTCAAGGTGAACTGGGCAAGTCCTCCAAACATCCTCAAGTCCTCCAAACATCCTCAAGTCCTCCAAACATCCTCAAGTCCTCCAAATCAAGCTTGTATCAGGAAATGACCCCTGCCCACTTCCATCCTGTCCACTCTCCATCCATCTCATCCAACCAACCTGTCCACTCTCCCCCTGTTCATCCTGTCCACTCTCCATCCATCTCAACTATCCTGTTCACTCTCCATCCGCTCATCCTGTTAACTCTCCATCCATCCATCCATCCATCCATCCATCCTTTCCACTCTCCATCCATCCTGTCCACTCTCCATCCATCTCAACTATCCTGTCCACTCTCCATCCATCTCAACTATCCTGTCCACTCTCCATCCGCTCATCCTGTTAACTCTCCATCCATCCATCCTTTCCACTCTCCATCCATCCATCCTGTCCACTCTCCACCTGTTCATCCTTTCCACTTTCAGTCTATCCATACTGTTCACTCTCCATCCATCCCATCCATCCAACCTGTCCACTCTCCTATCCATCTCATCCATCCATCCTGTTAACTCTCCATCCATCTCATCCATCCATTCTGTCCACTCTCCATCCATCCATCCTGTCCACTCTCCACCTGTTTATCCGGTCCACTTTCATTCTATACATCCTGTTCACTCTCCATCTATCTCATCCATCAACCCTGTCCACTCTCCATCCATCCAACCTGTCCACTCTCCATCCATCCAACCTGTCCACTCTACATCCATCTCATCTATCTTTCCATCTACCTTTTTTGCCGGCGCTTAATCTCATTCAGACTCCGGCTGGGACACACTGTGGGTGACTGCACTACACACCTGAACAGGTCATCAGTCTGTTGCAGGGTACAGTGAGAAACGCATCCTCCACCCCACCCCAGTGGACTCTCACAGGACAAACTCAGCACCTTTAAATGACCCGACTGCATGTCTTTTGAACTGTGTGAGGACATGCAAACTCCACACACAAAGTCACCCGATCCAGGAATCGAACCCCCGAGACTTCAGGCTCTTGTTGTGAAGCGTCGCTGCTAAACACTCGAATCATTTAACAATTTAGCTAAATCAAAGATTTTGCTTCTATTCTAGACCTTGAAAATGTTCTGTAAGTTATTAAACATTCTGCGCTGACAGAAGCTTCGTCGTGTTCGAAGGACGGTGTTATTACACGTTCTCTATTGTCCATGACCTCTGAACACAATCGCCGTGAACCGTGAGGAACCCGATACCTCATTTATATAAAAAAAACCTACAGGAACCGGCCAGTACGTCAGGACGAGCCGCAGTGGACAGACACTAAAATTCTGAACATTTTAATTGGGCCGAATCTCCGTCAGCTTTCCTGTAGCACCGACCGCCCCCTCCCCCCTTCCCCTTTTACGCTCATATTTTATTCTTTAATTGGACAAGCCGTCCCTTTCTCTTTCATTATTAAAATGCGCTCTGGACGATATCCGGCTGCAGAAATTCTTTAGTGCTCAACAGCCGAGAAATTGCAGGACGTCTAGATGCTCTTAATTGCTTCAGATCTTCCGCTTGCTCCTTTAGCATGTTCGACAGACGCCACGTGGTTTGATACAGGCATGCACAAATCATTCCTTATCAAAGGGCCCAAAGTCTTAAACCCAACGAAGGGTCAAGGGCCAAAACTAAACCCGTATATGTTATATTTCGTTAAGTATAATATATATTTCTTATGATGATGGAACATCTTTTTTTAAGGCGCTTCTCATACATACCAGAATTAATAACAACTTCACCAGGGTTGCCAGATTGCAACAGTAGTTTCCATCTAGGTACGACAAACAGTTAAACTTCCGACAGATATTCAATCGGTCAGTTTGTTCATTTATTCTTGATTTATTTTTAATTTATATACTTCTTTGTCAAATTGGATGTCGGGCCCCTCTCACAATCGACGCCATTAGATGCCCGGCTTCTCAAATGGATCGTATCTCTTTTCCCGAGCTGTGATTGCTGATGGTTGTGAGAACGTAAGAAGTGTTAAATGCTTGTGATGGAGTTGCTCTTGTGCTGTGTTGGCAGCTGTGTTTACCGTTTTTATCCCCATTAAAGCATCTCGTTCGATCTAGAACACCAAATATGGTCAGGTGGAGAATCATCTTGGGTGTTTGTTACCAACCGTTTACAGCTCATTCCCTGTTTACTCGAATGTCCTCGGTAGTAACCGTGTGCTTCATGTGTTCACAGTGGGTACCGATTACGGTCAGGAGGCCATCGAGAGCGCAGCCGCCTTCCTGTTCAAAACCTTCCACAACAAAGACCAGGTCGGCCATGAAGAAACCCGAGCCATCAAGCAAATGTTCGGTCCTTTCCCGGCCTCGGCGGCCGAGGCTTCCTGCGTGGCCGTGACCCGTCTGGTGGCCCAGATTGGAGAGTCCCAGACGGAGGCGTTCATCCAGACCCAGACCTCCGGCGGAGCTGAAGATCACGGGACGTCCTTCGGGCGGAACATCGCCTTCTCGTTCGACACCTACACTCTAGAAAGTCCAGACGCTCTGCCCCCGGACCACGAGAACGGCAACGGCCGGGACCTGGACTTCACCAGCTTTCTGAGCAACCACGCCGCTGGACGGAGTTCCGGCTCGGACGCCGCAGCGGGTAGTAACGTGGCCGCCACCGGTCAAAGCAGCGGCGCGGACAGTTCTGTTCTCAGGAGCGAAGTGGAACGATATCTGTCCGGAGGAAACATGGGCACGTCCAGCGCCGAGGAACTCTGTACCTCTCTGTTCGAGATGCTGACCTCGACCAGGAGCGACGACGAACTGCAAAACGAGGTCAGAACAATGAAACATTTATTAATCTAGTTTATAAAGACGAGTTATGATGTCGTTATTTATCATCTGTAAGTCCTGGTTGTACTGTAGACGTTCCTATTCTTCATAATCCCCATATATCCATCTGATTTACCAACCCACTGGACGAAACCACTAAACACCTGCTAGTCTGTTGTAGTTTACACACACACACACACATACACATACGGACGGCAATTTTAGTATCTACAATTAACTTGACTGCATGTCTTAGACCAGGGGTCACCAACGTGGTGCCCGCGGGCACCAGGTCGCCCGCGAGGACCTCATGAGTCGCCCGCGGGCCTGTTC
>JAOUQU010040401.1:0-17378 GCA_028566735.1 Ammoglanis amapaensis
ATTTACAGATAAGTATATTATTTAAAACGTTAACATGTATCCCCAAGGTCTTTTGGAACCATGCTATGCTTTTATCGTTGCTAATATAGTTTGTTTAAAAACGACATCAAACTGGTTCTATTGATATAAAATCGTTTATTGTTTTGCTGATGCATCGGTCACAATAATCAGCAGGTCTCATTTCCTCATGTTGGTTTTGTCAGGTTCCTCTAAATGCTGGAGGTTTTTTTTAAATAATACATGCTGCTGTTGATCCTTCATTACTGGAACATTTCACTTAATGCAATGTTATTAATGTTTAATAAAGGTTTCATTTATGTGTGTTTGCTTTAGATACGATCAGCTACACACCAGATCCGTCTTACCAGTTCGACAGGTTTTACATCACCCCAGAAAACTACAGCGTTCCAGACCCAGAAGAAGCCCAAGTCGCACAGGCCCAGCATCCGGACTACACGACGGCATACGACGGCAATTTCAAACCAGAAGACAGCTGTGTGAGTCTGGATGAAGACACATTAGGCAGAATCATGGAAAGTCTCACAGAGTTCCTGGGCCCTCAAAATTTTCAACAGCTTTTAACCAGCCAAGACTTCAACTTTGCAGATTCGAACATGAATCCCCAGGATGTTTTCCAGTCTGGTATCAACACAGTCGCCACATTCAATGACTACAATGATCCCGAAGACATGCACATAGAGGACGTGATCTTACGCCAGGTCAAGACTGAAAACGAGGAAGAATCCTGAAGGTTGTGACGGTTTTTTGGTCGTGTACAGAAACTCGTGTTTATCAGGTCTGCACTGTGATGTATGAATGCACGTTAGACGCCACGCTGGATACGCAAAGACCAGATCAAAAATGTTTGTGTGGGACATTCTAGAACGTTTAAAAGTCCTGCTCTGGTTGGTCTGTGTGTGTATGTGATAAACGGACTGTTTAGACACTTTGGGTGTGTTGTTAGAGCTGGTAAACACGAACCTAATGTCCTTTGTGGAATGAAATGACTGAGATCTTGTATAATATGAAAGGATATGCATTTGCCGTTATAGACTTAACTGGGACAAACGTTTGTAATCTGCTCGTTTCTTGTCGGGTTGTGTACGGTCCATCCATCAGCCTTTAATTATTCAGACCAGTTGTAAACATTCCCTCTTTCATACATGTATCGTTAAGCATCATATTAGAGACATTTCTGCTCGGGCATATTTCCTGGTCAGTAAACTCATCATATAAGCGTTCTGTGAGATCAGCTGTTAGATTAGTTCATAACATGACAGCCGTGTCATGTTTTCTGTCTTCATGTGCATGTCGTCTTGAAGTACATAGCAGATTGAAAAACCGGGTAGAGTCGTAATGTGTAGCAATACATATATTTTTGCTTTTTACAGCTTGTGTAGAGTAAGCCTTGAGATAAATGCACTAGTCTTATTTGTAAATTAATGTAAAATGAATGCGTTTGTATGTATGTATGTCTGGCATTAACAGTAATTGTAAACAGAAGGTTAAACCTTATCTGAACATAAATAATTCATCGTTTTCAAAATTCGGATTCAGATTTTTTTATATGTGTATACTCACTGGAAGGAATGTTTAAGGACCTCGAGAAAATGTAATTATGGAGCGATTTCAGATTAACCAGTTGTAGATAGGCAGGTGGATGGAAGAGATGATGAAACAGTTCTGCATTTTTGGTTTCTAATTAATATTGTTGTGATTGGGGTGGATCTTTAATTTCATTAGCAGACACTGAAAGGAAGCTCGGCCTTAAGCCAGAAGGAAACTCCACTATTGCGTAACGTTCTTCTGTTCAATTAATGATAGCTACAGGGCATCGTACAGTCATACATGGTGTGGTGAAATACATCATGTCATCATGAGCCGACGTATGTTTACGTACACGTACTCATCACATACTGTCGTCACGGCACTCGGAAACAGCTAAAGGTTAGGGGTCATGCTCTAGGGTACATCATTCGTAACCTGTTGACACTTCGAATCGAACCGACAACCTTCTGATCGCAATGGAAGTAAAGTAGTCGAACATATGACCAGGGGTTTATGACCACATGACATAACTGCCCCAGCTGGATGCTCAACAGTTTGTGGAAAAGCCGTCAAACCAGCACCGGCAATAATGCCAAGTCATTCTTTTGTTCCTTTCTTATTATGATAATTGATGAAAACAAGCTCGTCAGGTTCTTGTGACCTTTTAGTCTTATTAAATAACCAACAAGCTTGATAATTACATCGTTATTGAACTTATTACATTAGAGAAACTTGGTAACACTGTAGGAGTTTGGATATTGAAAATCATGTATGAATGACGCAGCAGTTTTTTCAGCAGATCACCTCATGCACTATTAAATACAGCGCCACCTGCCGGTTTGTGTCGGAATTCGGCCAATACACAATTTGTGGCCTGAATAACGACGTATTTTATTTAATTTATTATATTAATTTATTTTAAAATAATTACAACGTCGTTCCCGTCACAAACAATAAAAGTTCCTTGAATAAAGTTGGTTTGATCTGACGCGCTGTTGAAGCCAGTAACTCGATCCAATAAGGCTGCGTTCAAAACGCACTGAGCTGACTCGCTTTGCTGACTACCTAGTGAACGTTCTACGGACCCTTAGAAGACTTTTTAGGGCCTAAATAAAGTTATTTGAACACAAGAGCGCCGCGCTAAAGCTAGCACTGTAGAATCGCGCCAAATATCCACTATTAGTACATTTCTTTAACAATCTTTCATTTTAGATGAAATAAATATCAAAAGTTCTACCAAATTTATTGTTTTACTAAAAGGAGATAGCCATTTTAATAAGTACAAGTATAAAAATATTATATTGTATAAGTCCTACAAAAATATTAAGTGTTGTTTGGTGTGTAACGTAAATTAATAGTCCCCATTTCAGTCATTAAACACACTAATTAATCAATGGATTTAAGCAGGTGGTGTTAACAGAATTACTTTCTTTGATAAGTTACTTTCACAATACAGTAACTTTTAGGGAACTATAATTACTTGATTATCTAATTAAACACTTGATGTATACAAATGAAACCATGTATTTATTATAGATTGAAGACAAGTTTGATATTCATAAGCAGCTGGCACAATGTAAATGCCATTTATGTCAAAGTCCCGAATGTGTTGAGGCCTTCAGTCCTTTTTAACAATCTGTGGTTCATCCAATTTCTGCAGCGCCAGTTCTTTAACCAGGTTCTCCACAAGCGTCTTGTACAGCGGCTCGGGATCCTAAAGAATAACATCAGTGTTACACACTTAGCTCCAGTACAACCTAGCATGTGTCGGGTCAGTTGTTACCCATGAGGCACAACAATTTCCGTGATAAAAACATGAAACATCACCTTGTATTCCAGGACTCGCTGTTTCTCGACTGCCTCTTCCAAAGACAAACCGACCCACTCTGCCTCTTCAGCTGGAATTTCAAACTGCTGTCTCGTCACAATGCACAAGACAACAAACACACTAAGCACCCAAATATTCTCAACATAATTAAATTAATTGAATGATATTATTATTGCAGCTTAGTGGACCTTATACTTGTTGTAGATCTTCTCTCTTTGCGTTGGATCTTCTGGGTAGAGTTCTGTGTCTTTATGTGCTAACCGCAGAAGCATAGCACGTTTCAGGTCCATCCCGAACTTTGAATTTAAGTCCTGTTTAGGTGTCTATAGCCACAAACAAACAACGAGCTGTTCTGATTAATGTTTGTTTTTCAGTAATTACCCACACGCATCTTCAAATTCAATTCCTGTGCTTGGAGAAGGAAGTCAGTTGTGCTCCGTTCTGGCTTTTGAGTGGTACGACAAAACTAGTTAGGGCCCTGATAATCCTACATGCCATGGCTGAAAAATTGTGCGAATGAAGCACTGGCATTCCTGTCACCAGTAACTGTCCCAGTTCTTTAATGCTAGTTCTCTCCATAGTGCATGACACAACAACAGAACAAACGTAACATAAGTTTATTTATGCATCAATTTTGGCAAAGCTGCTCTAGTGCAACAGTGTTCACCCTTATTTTCACTGTACCTTAAGAATGTAGAAGTCAAAGCCATACGCCGCATCAATAAGATCCAAAGTGAGAGCCGTGACTGTGATTTCAAACTTCTGGTCGAGGATTTCACTGTATAGCTGCTTTTTGAAGAGCTGAGGCTTCCATGTCTTTTTCAATCTGGTAGAAAGCTGCAAACACACGACATCAAACAGCATCAGTAAACGTGTACAAAAAGAGAAAAAAGGTCAATTTTGATGCAGGACTTGCTCCAAACATGTCTCACAACTGTCTGTGGAATGAATGCATCTGCAACACACTGCTACTGGACTACTGAAATAATGTGTGTTTATCCTCTCCATACTATGAATTTGACCAGAAGAATAACTCACTTTATCGTTATTGGCGTATCTGTAGCCACGTATCCAGCCCTCTCCACCCCACAGACCATGCTGAGATTCAGGTGGGTAATATATTGGGATGGGTATATCCTGCACCCGTTCCCTGTGTCCTGTTTTTGGGTTCGACCTATACTTCACCCCCAGAGGTTTCCAATGCACCGGTGTCGAAGGGTTCGTGTCCTGCAAAGCCTTCAGGTAGTGCTGAGGTAAACGGGAATAGATGCCTTTTTGCAACTTCATGGCTTCCCACAGGCGCGGAGGATATTTGTGTAAAGGCATCTTGATTTACGCTGCTAGGATACAAACGACAAAGCAGAAAGATTTGCCAATAATATACAGACAGTGTAGTTTTTCCAGACATAAAAAAATGTGTTTGATTTCTTTCTATGTAGGCTTTTGCATATGGTGAATGCAAATGAAATCTGCCAACCCAGATTAATGTTTTAGTATTTTGATTTGTGATTTTAAGGTAAAAGGCTTCATCACTGTCACCTCACAGCAAGTGATCCAGGGTTCCAATCACAGGTATATGCAATCTTCTATATGGAATGTACATGTTCTCCCCATGTCTGCGTGGGTTTCCTCCGGGGACTCCGGTTTCTTCCCTCAGTCCAAAGACATGCACTCAGGTTTAATGAGAAATACTAAAATTGTCCTGTGTGTAACCCTAAATACGATTAACGGGCGTTAAAACTAGATAATAGATCAATAGATTTGTTGTGATTTTACAACAAAGTACATTATATACACAGTGTGTATTTTAAAAGTACAAATACACAACTATTGAATTACAGTAGCGTCAGTAAATGCTTGTACAATATTACCAGTTCCAGCAGCTAAAATAAGCTAAAACAGTTTACATAACATTTACATAACATTTCGAGACGAGCATTTATAATATACGCACCTTATAAACTGTCACCTGGTTTATTTTTAAAGGTTTTATTTTTAAACAATAATTTTGAAGCATCACACTCGGATCTAAACACACATGCTTTGTGAAGGGCACACGGCCGCTTCCGTTTAGCTTCCGTGATCGAGTGTCTCAAATACAGCCGTACTCCCTACAGTGCTCCCTTAATCTGCGCGCCGCTTGGCCGATCAGCCTTCAATCTCTAGTGCACTACAGAGTGAACATGGTATGGATTGAGACGGACGCGTAGTATTTACTTACAGAGAACAAACTGCATGTAATTAAAAGTCCATGTAATTAACTGATTCATATGTGTCATTTAAAAGTATCAAATATAATGTAATGTACACGAAACAATAAAACGTCAACTTAAAAACAATAACATAAAGGATATAAATCGCCCGAAAGGTGGAATTGAACCACTCTGCCGCTAGGCAGCTACAGGTTTGAAGCCTGCACCCCGGACCACCGAGGATCATCCGGGCATTTTAGATGACGTTCACCACAAGTTTAAATACACCAGCAAAGATACCGTTGTCATGTCCATGGTAGACGTTTTACATTTTATTTATTATTTTAGCTTTATTAACAAACGCTTTCAATATACTCGTGATAAATGTAACAATAAGTACGTACTCGCTCTTTTTTTTAAATAAAAAAATTAGAAATAAGAAGAAGTAAGCGCATCTGTGCATTGTGGTGATGTCAATGCAAATCTTTTGGATGCCATTGGCTGAAAATCTTGTATTTCCCAAACTCGGAATTAAATACTATTTTTAGACAAAAAGCTCAAAATGCTTTTTTGTTTTCTTAAAGTAATAACCTATTTGAATAATCCCCAGTGGGTTTATATAATCTGTTTTGTATATTTGTATACCAACTATTTCATTTTGAAATCAAGATGCAATCACAAATGTATTGAATGCAATTCATGGTTCATTGTCAATTATTCTGTATGTCAAAATGTGCATATTTGGGTCTATTCGTGCCCCACTTGATTGTCTTGCTGATTTTGTAATGTAGACGTATGAGGTTAGATGTTTTGATGCTACAAATGTTAAAAGATTAGAGTTTTTGATACCATGATGTTAAATTTTTATCACATTTGAATACAAAGATGTCATTTTGTTCATTAGTGTGAACTGTAACATAGTGGGTCGCACTGATGCCTCTGGGTCGTAGGTTTGGTAAGGGCAGTCCAGGTCTTTTTTTGTGTGGAGTTAGCACGCCAAGTCTGTGTGGGTTTCCCTCTGGGTGATTCGGTTTCCTCCCACAGCCCAAAGACAAGTCACCAGATTGATTGAAGATGCTGAATGTTCCGACAACCAGTACATTGCAGTGTGTGTGTGTGTGTGTGTGTGTGTGTGTGTGTGTGTGTGTGTGTGTGTGTGTGTGTGTGTGTGTGTGTGTGTGATGAAATCAAAAACAAACTAGTCCTGAACCCAAACAACTAAGCGACAGCTGGCATTTCAAAATCCATCCATTATTTCGTTTTACGAATACACTAAACACCTGAACAGGTTGTCACAGTCTGTCACAGGGAACAGACACACACCACACGATGATTTCAAGTAGCTCCAGTTAACCCAACTGCATGTCTTTGATGCTTTGATGCCATGGTTCAAGGAAACCAGAGTACCTGGAGGAAAGCCATGCAGACACCTGACAGAACATGCAAACTCCACACGGATCATCTGGACCCAGAAATCAAATCTGGGGGTTTCGTGTGAGGCAAGAGTGCTTTTTTTTATCTTAATTTGATTATCCAGCATGTTAATGCACAAATGCACATAAGGAAAGAAACTATTTGCAAAAGTTTGGTGTCAGGTGAGAGAAAATATTCATTGTTTACATCATTTTGTGACTTAATTCTATTATGACTGATTGATGAGTGATTCTGTATTTGGTCCTTATTGTGTTGTAAAGTGTTTGGACCAATCATGGGAGCCCATGAGAAGTGATAGCTTCGTCTACACTGGGGCCCCGGAGCCTCACCGAACACTCGCGAGATCTACCGGGGGGGACAGAGAGTTACAGAAACAGCCATGTCTAATTTGTTAAAGGTAAGAAGCTTTCAAATTCCACTTTTATTAGCACAAGCTTTGTATTTCCGTTCGGGACTAAAATATATTTCCTAACGCATTGTACATAAACGTTTTATCCCCATTTGGGTAGTTTGCACAAGACCTGACTAGCCGCTATGTAGCTTCTTTTATTTTTGGTGTAGTGCACGTAAACACGATTTCTCTCCCCACCCGTTTTCAGGCAGTTCGTCCGTCTTTGGTTGTGATTGGTTAGCGATCTGTAGTGCCGGTTTATCCCATTGGCTGATGAGTCAGATTTTCTACGCTAGTCTGACTTACGGACCAATAGGAAAGCGTTAGGGCGGTGCTTACCGCAATATGAGTGGGATGTCGGGGAAAATGCCGGACATTCGGCTAAAGCTAAAACTAGCTAACTAGCTGGCAAGCTTAGTAACGGCCCGGTTTAGCTTGCTAGTGACATAGACATGATTTAATATGATATAATGCGTTATAACAATGTGAGTTGTTACTCGCAGTGCAGTATTGCCAGCACACGTTGCTAAAAATCAACAATTGTGTTTGTTAGCAGGTTTGTTAGCAAACACGTCGACTGACAGATACCGGTTAGTAGCAATATGAAGGTTTAATGTACAGATACATTCATGTAACACGACCGGTATCAGCTTCTAATTGCAGCTTTGATTCACGGGTGTTCGATATTGTCATATAAACCTACATCGCGATACTCAGGAGGCAGTGACCTGCACTGATTTGCACTGATTTCTGCCCCACATCAAGTCAATCCTGGTTACCCCTCCAGCTTTTGACTGCTCCACATCCAGGGTTTACGTGCATCTTTTTATCTTTCACGCTGGATGCCCTTCCTCGCCACAACCCTCCCTATTTGTCCGGGCATGGGACCTGTCTACGGTACTTCGATGGGAACGGTTTGCGTTATTTCTGTGGATTTCTAGTGCTGTAGCTCCAAACCAAGATAAATAGGGAGGGTTGTGTCAGGAAGGAAAGCGGTGGGGGATCAGCACTGTCGCTTCACAGCAAGAAGTCCCGGTTTGATTCCTGGATAAGACGATCCCGGAGCTTGCATTGTCTGGGTTTCTCCTCAGGTATTCTGGTTTCCTCCCACAGTCCAAAAACGTGCAGTCAGGTTAATCGGAGCTATTGAAATTGGCCTCTGTGTGAGTGTGAGTGCCCTGCAAGAGAATGGCGACCCGTTCAGGTGTTGCTCCCATGGCGACACTAAATAGAATTAAGCTCTGGTAACACTAGATATTAAGGTGTCATTAGAGAAAACATAGAGGTGGTACGGTGGTTACAGCACTCTCACCTCACAGCAAGAAGTCCCGGGTTCGATCCCCCCGGGTCGGGCTGGGGACTTTCTGTGTGGAGTTTGCATGTTCTCCCCGTACGTCCAGCGTGGGTTTCCTCCGGGTAGTCCGGTTTCCTCCCTCAGTCCAAAAACATGCACTAGGTTGATCGGAAAAGTGATTGTCCAGTAGTCTCACAAGTTCCCACCACTTACTGGTGGTTGTCGTCAGGAAGGGCATCCGGACGGTAAACTCTGCTCCAAACATTAACATCCGACCCCAGGAACTGGAAAACGAATAAATAGAGAGAGAGAGAGAGAGAGATATGGTAAACCGGGGTGAACTGGTAACCGTGGTTGCTGTTTCTAGACATTCTGTAGATATTAAAGAAGAAACTGAGATGTAAGACGAACGCGTGTTTGGTATCAGTGTAACATGAGTTGAAGAAACACACCAGGTGAAACATTTTTATTGTAATGAAATTATAATGAATCTCTGATTAGAACGCAGGAGAGTGAACGCAGGAGAGTGAGTGCAGGAGAGTGAACGCAGGCGCGTGAGTGCAGGAGAGTGAACGCAGGCGCGTGAGTGCAGGAGAGTTTTAGTTTCGGGGTTCATTGTAATCATCTAGCAGGTATAAAAATGTGTGCAGTTTATATGACACGTGCCACATGATCCCTGAGCTTTAGATGGATGGACAGTGTTTGCCGGGTGTAATGTGTGTCAGGGGACATTAGGGGGGGCCCCGGAGTCGATGTCATTACCACAGATGTTATAAATAAACAACAGTACAAAGAGATTGGTTTGGTTTCATTATTCAGCACATTTGGGATTGAACATTAGAAAGGAGTAATAAAGTGTACAGGGTTATACATCACTCATCAGACTCAGCCTGTGATTGGTCTCCGTGAGGTACGTTTCCCACCCTCCTTTGGTCACAGCCCTCTCCGGACGGTATGTCCTCTGGTTTGGGGTTCACTATGTCCACTAGGAAGTGTTCCAGGTTCAGTGTGTCTACAGACGGACTGGAGAGGTTCTTCAGAGCTTCAGCAGTAGCAGGTTCGTCCTGGAGATCCACTGCACGGTCAGTCACGGCTGGAGCGGTGTGACCGTGAACCTCAGGACAGGAAACCCCTAATGTACGCTCCGGACAGTCAGAGGTGTGACAGCTCGCCTCTTTATTGCACTCTTTATACTCTGTGGTGTTTTCTCGAGCCCCTGCGGTAGATTTTGTAGGCTTGGCGGTTCTCTTGCTGCTCCCTGCACCACGTTTCTGATTGACGGCGGTGTTTACAGAGTGTTTAGAGTTACTACAGTGACCACTTGCACCTACAAGCACGGGCTGAACGCCACCGGTGTGGTCTTTGCTTTCTGGTGTACGGTCTGTAAGGTCAGTAAAGCTATTGGTCAGCCCGGTGACACCAGAGTATTCAGTGGTGTGAGCACTTGAGCTCAGTTTATGGTTCTGATGGTCAAAAGTGCTACTGCTCACTGCACCCCCTCCGTCTCTACTGTCTGTCCTGTAGTCCTGATCATTGGCAGCATGAACACTGCGTACATGAGAGTTCCCAGCATCCTTTGCCACACAGCTAACCTGCCCATTACTGACCTGATGGTTATCAGTAGCACTCTTTGAGCTCTGATCTTTAAGGTCCTGGTGGTCAGGGTCCACGTTGTACCCAGCACCTGAACTCTGGTCCTGAAAGCCGATCAGTTGATCTCTGAAGTCTGTGAGACGCTTCTCGAAGTCGGCGGTTCTCCTGTAGAACTCGGTAACGTAGTCTTTGTGGTTATCAGTCTTCCAGCTGTTTGCATCTGGGTTCTTTTCCTTGGAGTCTGTGAGACAGTCCTCGGAGAAGAGGTCCTGGTGGTCGGCGGGGTGTCTCTCATCACTGCTGTCGCTGTTTATAGTGATGATGGCGGGCGGTGAGTTCTGCTCTCTGGTTCTCCTCCGACTCTTCTTCTTGTGTCTGCTCTTCCTCCAGCGGTGGGAGTGCGGGTGCGAGTCTGAGGCCGGCCGTTCGTAGATGATCTCCACGCTCGGACTCCGCTCCCCCCTGGACTTCTTCTTGTGTCGAACCCTCTTCTCTAGGTGCCGTGTCTTGTACTTGCGTTTCCCGCCGGGTTTCTCTGGGCGTGACTCTGCGCTGCTGCTGGTGCTGCTCGAGCGAGGGCGGGGCGCACGGTCACCCCGGCGACGGCGCAGGTCACGAGGGGAACGACTCCTCTCCCTCGGTCTCTCACGCTTCCGGGTTTTCCTCCTCCTCTTCCTCTCATCTTGGGTTCTTTTGTTGCCGGTTGAGTCCCAGGGCGAGAAGGACGAGGAGGATTTCTCAGGAGGACGGGCGTGGTCCTCGTCGCAGGAGCTGTCCACAAAGAAGAGGTGCTGATTGCGCCTCTTTGCCTCTCTGTGGAACGTTCGTGGGAGTGGCCCGTCGGTTTTCTTGGGATTGACACTCACCCCCGTACTTCCGCTGCTGGACCGGGACCGGGAGCGACTCCTGAGCCCATGCTCTCGGGTGTGGTCCTGCTTCCTGTGTCGGGCGTGTCTCTGTGCACCTCGTTCTCTGTCGTCTGTGTGAGATGTGGATGGGAGGGATTTCGGTGAAGGTGCAGACTGAACTGGTAACACGGGTTCCACTTTGGGCAGAGGTGTTGGCGTCTCTGTGGTCAGCGCCTCCTTCTCCTGCTCCTCCTCACTGCTATCAGACGAGAGCTGCACCAGTTCTGGCGTCCGCTCGGCCATGGGCTTCACATAACCCACGATCATGCAGGCTTCCTTATCCTCCTCCTCTTGGTTCTGCTGCTCCTCAGCACCGCCGGCTGCTCCTGGCGGGTTCACACCGGACTCTGCAGCCTCCGTCTGGAGCTGGCTTAAGGTGGAGTAGGACGGACCGGGAGTCTCGTCGTCCCATGCTGACTGACTGAGCGAGATCTCGCTGCTGGTTGGTACGGGAACAGACACGACGCGCTCCGGCGTCGCCACCTCGCTAACGTCAGGCTCGTCGCTATCGGCGTCCTGGAGGAGAGACACCAAACATCAGAGGGTCAGAATGTGAACCGCTGTGTGAGACGGTTAACTTATATTCTTCAAAACATTTTCCTCACTATAATTAACCTCACTAAGTAACCTCAACGCATGTCTTTGGACTGTGGGAGGAAATGTGAGAACATGTAGACTGGTGTTAAGATACAATCATAATACATAAAAATAGACCTGAATGTCCCCACATCTACACACATGTTGTAACACACTTGTGTTGTTGGTTTGTGTATCAGAACAGATGAAGGTTTAAATAAAGCTGTGATTTACTTTAAAAGCTTTTACACACAAAAATACTAAATGGTGTGTGTGTGTGCGTGTGTGCGTGTGTGCGTGCGTGCGTGTGTGAGACCTCTGAGATGTTGATGATGGATGACGGAGAGCCGCTGTCCTCCTCGTAACTCGGGGCGGGGGGGCACTCCATGGCCTCGATGGAGCGGGCGAAGTTCACCAGCTCGTGCAGGATGTGGTCGGTGCGTGCCAGCAGGAAGGGGCGGAGCTGGCTCGCACCCACGACTCGATCTCGCCGTAACCACGGCAACAGATTCTGCAGCGTCACCTCGTCCAGCGAGGACGTGGCGGGGGCGGGGTTTCGGGCTCTGCGTCTCTCCCTGGCCCTGACGGCGGTGGAGCGGCGGGTCCGAGACGAGCCGTTCTCGGGGTCGTCGTGGCCAGCAGGGGGCGTGGCCGGCGTGCCGGTGGTAGTGACGGCGGCGGAGCTGGACGCGGCGGCGTTCTCCACGCCGCTCTCCAACACCACGTACTCCTTGAAGTCGTTCTCGGAGCGTACGGAGTGGAAGATAGAGCGGAAGGGTTGTTTACACAGAGGACACTCGGCTTTGTTCTTGGCCCACTCACGGATGCAGCGGAAACAGAAGCGGTGTAGACAACGTTCCACAGACGCCACGTTTACAAAACGGTCCAGACAGATGGGACACTTCGAGTCCGGGGACGTCTCGGGCGCCTGCTGATGGGACGACTTCGATGACGAGCGACTCTCTTTCTTTCTCACACGCAGCTTCATCTTAGCGGGCGCCATCACCTTCAAAAACACACAAACACTGAACCACAACATCCAAACACACACACACACACACACGACGTCACAACAATCGTACACTTTTAAATCCTGTGGCAATCTGGTCCCACTGTGGGTTACAAGATTGATGGTGTACAAGCACAGTAATAACAACAGTATTCTATGTTTTATTGTTTATGTTTAATAAACACATTTGATATTTAAATCTTTTTAAATTTACTCCCATGATTATGAAACACGATCTCATTCATCTTTATATGTAAAGTCCAGAAGATCCTGATCATACATTTTACATTCGGATTGTTTTATAATAAAGGGAACCAAGATGTAAACATTTATATGATTATTATTATGCATAAATATTAATATTTTAATAATACAATCTTTATATAAGTGAAATAAACCTGCACAGCAGGACAGAATATAAAAATCTACTTTTAATTTAATAGATAAATTCTGTACAGTCTTGGTCAGAGATCTTTATTTTAAATGTTACTTGGTTATATGGACGTATTATTATAAATATAAAGAATCATTTATTGCGTGATTAAACCTCCACAGGAGAGCTAAACAAGCAGCTAACCGGTTAGCATGTTAGCATCTTTACCTCAGACTGCTACAGCTGCCAGAAGTCCTGCAATAAAACAGCGTCAAAACATCCAAACTACCGCCGATTAAACACACGCGTACATAATAGCAAATATAAAAGATCTTAAACATCCATAACAAACATTATTTTCAACAATCATCGACTGTTCATTCCTTCAGCTCTGTTACAGAACAGCAGTTAAAAAAAACCCGGATGTTCGGAAACGCGAGCGTGCGCCCTCTAGCGGACCGGAGGCGCAGTTTCACCACAACATAAACAACAATAAAACGTTGTTGTTATTTACACATCCATCCAATATCTCGTGTTAACAGCGCTTAATCATGTCGAGGGTCACGGTGAGACACTGTACGAATACACTAAACACCTGAACAGGTCACTAGTTCGATTCAATGGAGCAGAATCAGCAGCTTTACACCGCTGCCGCTGGGTGGCGCTAGTGGAGCGCGTTATTATTGATCGCCATGGAGACGATAATGTTGTGATTCCACTGGTTAATAATCCATGTTTGAATGTGTATTTGTATTATATTTATTGAATATATATTATATAAAGAGAATGTGTGTGACTGAGCGCTCAGTGGATAGATTTCTCTCACTGGTGAGTGGTTACAGTCAAGCTAAACTATGCTAAGCTAAGCTAAGCTAGCTGTTTATGCTTCGAGCTTCTGTTAATGGTGCAGTTTATACAAACTATATAAATAATAATTCAATATTTGTACTTATTTACACGACTGATAAAGGTGCAAACGCTACTGCTGAAGATGTTTGTCCTGATAAGTAAACACAACAAAGTAAATGAATATATTAAAGAAGAAATAAAAATATATTTAAGTTAAATATTAGATTTGATCTCTGTATTGGTGATTTTCATTAAATCACACAGTTTATATTAATATTACTTTCACCTTTTTTCAATCTAAATCAATGTATTATAACAACTATACACAATATTGGAGCAATTAGGGCCTCGCTCAGGGGTCCAACTGTGCATCTTGGTAGTAGTGGGGTTTGAATCTGTGACCTTGTGTTCTGGTGAAGTTATAGTTGATGCTGATGATAAAACACCTGACATGCTGACAAGATGAGTTTTAGAAGATGGATGATCGTTAAACCTCTGATCTTCTGGGATTGGTTGATGTTTATTCTGTTTTTCATTCTCTGGTGTTGAAGACGTCTCAGGTTTAGATTCAGAAGAACCAGCAGTGAAATGTGAACATGAGGAAGCTCTGAGGAAGAGTTTGTAACGTGTGTATCTGTGTTCCTCTCAGATCTTACTGGTGCTTGTGCTGCTCTCCTGGGGTTTCGTGATCTACGGCGCTCGTGTGGTTGCACAGTGGCAGCTGGAGAGAAGATTCAGCACACAGACGTGAAGAACCATGGAGAGAGAGAGAAGCTGAAACACTTTCAGGAACATTATCAGGGGTGGAGTGGATTCTCCTGGACCGATGAACCATCTGCTCTCGAGGATTATGAGCGTTCCACCAGCTTCCAAACCAAAGACATGCTGAAACGAGTTCAGACGTCCAGTAGTTATAACACATGATGTTTGTGGACAGCAGGTGGCGCTCTGTACTCACACATGGTGAGATGTTATGTAGTCAGGAGATGCATCACATCTGCTACTCAGGTTTCCCCCAGGTTATTGATGTGTCGTGATCAGTTAATATAGTGTGTGTGTGTGTGTGTGTTGTAATAAATGTTAATAAATCATAATCAGATGCAAAAGTTTGTGCACCCCTGGTGTTAATGCTACATATGATTACATTTGGGTGGAAATATAAGTGTACGAATGAATAAACTTATTATACTATATTACTAATATTATTATAGAAACTCTCCTCTGAGTGTGTGTGTGTGTGTGTGTATGTGTGTGTGTGTGTGTGTGTGTGTTTCCATGTTTCTGGTCTCTTTCTGGAAGCTCTTTGATCTTTTCTGTTTGATGTTAATGAAATGAGTGATTGAAGCTCTTTTGTGTTCAGTGCGGTGCGCACACATCTAATTAACATCAACACTTCAGACCCCGAGCATCCTGATTATTCTTCTAATTAAGGACAACACACACACAAACACACACACACACACACACACACATTTAGATATATATTTTATATAAAACTTCCCTTCTGCACTTTTAACAGATTATTTTAGGAATTATTAATTCATCCATCGTGTAAAATTACCAGCGCTTAATCCTATTTGATAGTCACGGTTGGACACACACCGTGTGAATACACTAAACACCTGAACAGTAGTGAACACATGTCCAGAGTGGTGGGCAGCCCTAGCTACGCTGCCCCCGGGGAGCAGTTAGGGGTCCCATGTCTTGCTTAAGGGCAATTAAGTCAAGACCTGTTGACTCTGAATTGAAGCAGCAACCTTCTGATCACAAGTCTCGGGTTCTCCAGGACACAATGGTCTCATAGTGAAATGATTGTGTTTTAACTTCACTGTGTTCACAAGTATGTAGACACGGATTCTAAATGTCATCCCTCTTCAGTTTGAGTTCTTGTTCGTGGGTTGGATAGAAGATGCCTGAATAAGTTACAGTCCACAAATCTGTGAGCATGTAAGTGTGGATGAGGTGGGATGTGAGTAGTAATGAGGACCAGGTGAGGAGGTTTCCAGGTCCTGCTGTGCTGTGGATGAGATGTGACGAGTGCAGCTGATGTCCTGAATATAATCAGTCTGAGATCTGCAGATCCGTGTGGGAGTGACGGAGTCTCGGTCCGGTGTGGATGTGCTTTACACCAGTGAGAACATACAACAACCAGTTCCGGAAAAAAAAACAATTTACTCCAATCAAGCTGTTTGATAGATAAAATAAAACAACAACCATGTTTAATATTTAGATGTACTCAACCCATTCACATGTATATAAAGCTTTAATATGCACAGTTATTCCAATGCAGGAAGACCCTACAGTCCAAAGACATGCAGTCAGGTTAATTGCCCTGTGTGTGTGTAACCTGTAACAGACTGGCAACCTGTTCAGGTGTTTAGTGTATTCGCCCAGTGTGTATTCCACCATGACCGTGATTAGCGCTGGTCTGTGTATGAAACCTGGATTCAAAATGTCTTAACAGGTTCATGTTCAGGTGTCCAGATACTTTTATTATACAGTGATTATAATGTTCAGCACATCAGAACAAAAACAAGTAAACACATCACAACAGTTAATGCATAAAAGATTTTAATAAAGGCACAATTGCTAGTGTAACTAATATAAATTCAAATAAATAATAATAATACTGTTCCAGTGTAGTGTCTAATAATCACCTGCACAACACAAACACGGGATAAAGCTAACAGAGAGAAGCTAAAGCTAACAGGGTAAAGCTAAAGCTTATAGAGTAAAGCTAACAGAGTGAAGCTAACAGGGTAAAGCTAACAGAGTAAAGCTAAAGCTAACAGGGTGAAGCTAACAGAGTGGTGCTAATACAGTGAAGCTAAAGCTAACATGGTGAAGCTACCAAAGTGATGCTAACAGAGTGAAGCTAAAGCTAACAGGGTGAAGCTAACAGAGTAAAGCTAAAGCTAACAGAATAAAGCTAACAGAGTAAAGCTAAAGCTAACAGAATAAAGCTAACAGAGTGAAGCTAAAGCTAACAGAGTAAAGCTAACACAGTGAAGCTAACACAGTGAAGCTAATAGAGGTGCTAGCTTAGCACAGTTAACATTTATATTAAATAATAAAGATAAAATCTAAGATTGGCGTTTGAACTCAGAGAAACACGAGGATGTGAATGCGTTGGTGTTGGGTTCAGGGTGAGTGGACCGTGTGTGTGTGTTCGTTAGTTTGGGTGCAGCAGAAGGTCGTCGTCACTGTTACAGACTCCAGGAAGAAGGTCGAACGTCTCGTGTGGATCCTCCATCTTCTTCTCCTTCTTCTCCTGGGGTTTAGTGTCGAGCGGTCCGGATGTTTTCCCCTCCAACCAGTACGTGACCATGTCCCCTTTACCCTGAACACACAGAGGGTCACACACACACACACGCACGCACGCA
>JAOUQU010040832.1:0-17367 GCA_028566735.1 Ammoglanis amapaensis
CATCATCCTGCACCAGTTCCTAACAACATCATCTTCTGTTCTTCAGATCCTGCAGAAACTGATGCAGCATGGAATGGACCAGAACATCAGACTAAAGTGGAGGAAGTAACCAGCAGGAGACGTCTTTCTCAAGACTGAAGATGAAGCATCATCATCAAAGTGAAAAATGTAAAAAAATAAATAAAATAAAATAATAATAATAATTAATTATCAGATGCCGATAAGCAGAATGAATCTGATTACTACCCTACACTTTACTGTTTACTTTTAAGCAATTTGCAGACACATTAATCTAAAGCAATGTACAATTACAACTGAACACCATTTTGGAGCAATCAAGCTAAGGTTAAGGACCTGCTCAAAGGTCCAACAGTGGCCACTGGTGGTAGTGGGGTATTAAACCGGTGACCTTTTGATCTCCATGCCAGTACTTTAACCACGAAGTTCTTATATTTGTTTGGAAAGAATACAAACTAAAAAGTATATGCAACTTTTGTATGAATCTAGTACAGTAATTATACGAGGATTAAAATGTATGAAAGAAACATAAGTAGATTTGCTCGAGTACAAAGATTAAATTGCCTCATTTAGTAACGCCTCTTAAACCCCACTTGGTCAGAACTAGACTTCTAATCAAGTTTTCCTTCATTTTTATTACTACTTGGTTTGTGTATTTATTTTAGATAGAGAGAGGGTTTAATAACTTCTACATGGTATAATTTAATGACTTTCCGCAAGACTTGATGTATCTTTATTAATTTCTTGACTCTTGACATAAATTAAGCTGTTGGATCTTTTGAGTAATAATTATTTGTATACTGTAAAACTTGTAGTGAAAATTTAAATAGTCTAATAAAAGAGTTGATACATTAATTAAAGTGTTGTTGTTGTTTTTTTTGTTTACCAGGATTTTAATTTGGTTAAAATCATGACAGCCACAATTTTATATCAAAGACAATTTTGTATTGTCAATTTATCTCACTTGACGTGGGAAGAACATGCAAACGCCAATAAACAATTCAGTGTGACCAGCTATATTAAGAACATTAACATCTTAGATATGATATAAATAATTATGCTTGTCATAAAGCTAATTTAGATAGCATTAATATAAAAAAGAATTAGCACATAAACTTTGGTAATTCAGTGTGGTCAGTCATATTGAGAGCAATAACATTCACCTGAAATATGTGTCTGCATGCATGTTTAGAAGTCTTTGGCTTGAAGTGTGTAGGGTGACCAGGGACATATGCTATTTTTCTCAATGTAAAAGGATGGCACACCACAAGGTAAGTTTTTGTCATATAAATATGTAAGTTGTTTCGGGATGTGATTCAAAACCCGTGGCTGGTAGATGTGGCTGTAGTTCAAGATAATCAGTCACCAGGAGATATCAGTGGGTATAACAAGGTTACTAATATGATATATAGCAAATATAGCAAATATTGAAAATCTCTCAAGTATTAGGAATGTTAGAATTTCCCTCGTCACCCTTAAATCGTTTAGAAGAAATCTAAAAACAGAAACTATAAATTTGTGTGCCACTTTAACACCAAGTTATTTCCGAACTACAAGCCATAATGTGAGCAGCGAGTTTGTTTTGGATTGTAAAAGACAACAACAACAACAACAACAACAACAACAACAACAACAACAACAACAACAACAACAACAACAAAGAATCTGAGAATGCAGAGATCAAGTCAAATCTTTATTCACAGACGCAAATAAATAAATAAATATATAAATAATATTTAACAGAGAGTCCAATACACCACTTGTCAACTAATTATGTTAAATAAACTAAAAAACTCAACAAAGTTCACAAAAAGCTCATTATAAAACCTCACATAAATAATGTGAATCTGTGAATACTTATTAACCCCAATAAATGTGATAAAAGGTACTTAAAGTATCGAATGTTTAAGCCCAACCATTTACCTTAAACTATCATCACAAAGCAATCGTGCTGCTGAATGCACAGATTAAAGAGAGACGTGTTCTAGAGGAAATCCACGAATGTGAATGCCAAACTGTGAATGCCGATTCATGTATTTGCACTGGTCCACTGTAAACTCTATTGGGAATGATTTATTGTACATAAGCGGGACCTTCTAACAGGATGTTAAAAACATCTGGATTACATCAGCAGTACCTGGAGCCAGGTACTGATGACCCATAAGTCATCAGAAATGTCTACTTTTGTCACCTCTGATGATTTCCTTTTCTACTAAGTAACAAGATCTCAGCTGTCCGGATAAGAAACATCAAATCACTGAGCTTAATAAACTTATCAATGTACTGTTGTGTATAAACATGAGCTTTTTTTAAACACGGTTAAATGTATTTATTTACGGCCTATGAAAAATTACAAGAAGGAAAAGAAAAATTTTAAATTACAGACACTGAGGACAGAAACAAACCACCATCGATTATATATTATTCAATAAAATTATTATAATATTGTTTCAGATCATACAGGCAGATTTAATAAACATTTCATTTATATATGTGATATTCTGTCAACCCTTTCTGTATATTTTAAACACTTGACCATGTTCATGTCGCCATTTCACCAAAATATCCTTGGACAGTCCAAACTCCTTTAGTTTCTTTTGAATCTAGTAAAAACATAAAAGTTTTATTCAGTTATTATTTTATAATACAAAGCAAGAACAATGAGTTGTTTTAAAAAGAATAGAAATCTAAATCAGGCTGGTGTATCGTATAAAAGCCTGATCAAAAGCATCTGGGATGATGTAGAAAATACAAATAAAATTATTCTCCTTATATTGATTTTGATTTGAATGCAGACAAGATGAAGCTAAAATAATTCACATTATATCTTCTCACTTTGTTTCATTTATCAACATACATCCATTCCTGAATTTCAGACCTGCATCTGTTCTATATCAGAAACTGGGATGATAGACGATAAAGACTCGGTCAGCAATCCAAAAACAAAATAAAAGCTTAAACACTGAAGCTGTATTTCTAATTCTGCACTTATTTAAGTGCACTTATTTAAGTGCACACATTGCAGGCTTGTCCCAAATGTAACACTGACATTTTAAACTTCAGATTGTGTCAGATCGTAATTCTCCAAAGTGCTAAACTTTTGGCTTTTGGCTTTTGAAAATTGTCATTAATGTTGCTTACATTTCTATGTATTGATATTGTCAGTGTTGGACCATGAATAAACGAACTGGTCGAAAGTCCCTCATCTTCTACATCGGGGGTGAGTTGTGTCCTGTTGGTTAGAGAACTGGTCTTGTGGTTGGAAGGTTGCCAGTTCTCGGCAACCCTTTGAAGGGGTTTGATTCCAGGGTCGAGGCTTTCTGTGCAGAGTTTGCGTTGGTTTACTCTGGGTGCTCTGGTTTCCAACACTCTGGGGGTTAAAGAGAGACCTGTAACCTACTCCACAGAAATGCTGTTGAGATACTCGGGGTGGGCATGGGGATTGATAGCAGTCCACAGAGCACCCAAAATGTGGGTATGATTGTAAACGATAAAAAAAAAGCTTTACTGTCTGAAATGCAGGAATAGAGATTTAACACTAAGTTATCACACAGGATCTCAGTTTTTTCTTAGTTTGTTTGATTGATTTTGGGTTACTTGTAAGAAATGTAATGGCAGAGAGGACTCACCACCACCAAAATCGCTGCCTCTATTACGGGGTCATTAACATCAAGGTCCGACTGAACCTTAAACCTCACGATGCGTCGTTGTCCTGTAATTACTGCAACACAAATGTACAAATGTGAAATTATAAGAAATGTTTTAATTGATCTCACACTACAATACAATTTAAATAACTTACATTTGTAACAAAAGAAAGGATGAATGTTTGAGTTCGGAGCATCATAGGCCTGAAAATTGAACAGGAAGCCAGTGGTATCGCTTCCCCCGGCGTTATTGGGTTCTGCTGGTTGCCATGGGATGGTGGAGACGCTGGTCTGGTCCGACCACTTCCAGGAATCTCTAAAGAGCCCCATCCAAGTGTATCCAGAGATCAATCCCAGTAATAACGAGTTCTCTGCTGAGGTTCTTGAGATGGCCAAGTCCGTGTGATGCTGTCGGCAGTACGTCAGAGCATCAGCCCAGGTCTTCAGATCAGTGTAATAAGCGTACAGCTGAGGATACGTCGCTGTAGAAACCAGAAGTCAAGAATTATTAGAGCTGCAATTAAAACGGACCTCAACTATTTAAGTATTGTTGGGCAAACATGTAAGTACTGTTAGGACATTAAAACTACGATGGAACACATTTAAGAGTCTGTAGTGACCAAAAACAAACCAGAATTTATATATTTTATTACGTTTGTGACAGCTTAGCACGTCAAAATCAACCTCATGAGGAACCACCTGGACTGGAACGGTTCTCCAACAGTTTTGAGGGACTTTCAAGAGCTGCTGAGCACTTCTTGAATTATTTACCTTCCCACTCATCCCCAAATCATCTCACCTGAGTTTTAGTCAGGTGATCATGGAAAATTGGTCATGTGACCTAGCATCCCATTAATTATCTTCTTATGTCTAATAATCTTTGCCTAGTCTGGAGATGTGAACAATACATACAATTATAACAACCATCAAATCCAAAGCTTTGAGTTTCATAAATGTATTCTGCTATAAAACAGGCTGGATGTTCAAATTTGAATATGAATGTGTTGCCTGATGGATTCTTTTGGGAAGTTTATATGAACTTGGCTTGATTGATGTCACTACACACAGTTACCAGGTTCAGGGGTTTTCCTCCAAATTGGCATCAATTCAAAATGGTTTGTATCTGATCATTTTGGGAAAAATATTTGTACATTGTTACCCTTTAAAAAACAAAGTGCATAAAGCATTTAGAATATAAAACTATCACAAATATTGCATTAAATTAAAAGCGAGACCATACAATTTCATTAATTTAATTTTGCCTTACAAAATCAAATCTAGAACTCAGTATTGTAATCACATTGCATCATGGGTAGAGTGTATCACTACATTCCCAGTCATATTTGTTTCTACATTTGCTTACTTAGGAATTCTACTGACCATCATAGCACACGAAAGATAACAGAGATGAACAACCAATATCGAACCATCCGGTCGGGCATATCCCTCCACACTCTTGATTTCCACCGATGTTGTTTGGTTCCAGAGCGGCGGTGTCCCACGCCTGATAACTTCCCAGCGCTGTGTTTCCAATGGACCATTTCCAGCTATTAACATTGACGTACAATCCAACCCAAGCTGAAGAACTGAACTGAGTGTCCTGCTGTAGTCGAACCATGTTGGCAGAGTCTCCGATGGTTGCCAGATCAGCGTAATTTGCTCGGCAGTACGTCTGAGCATCGCTCCATGTTTTCCCCTGCTGGATCAGGTAGTATTTACGAGGGATCGACATGGTGACCTGGAAGACTCCTGTGAAGAGAACAGCAAGGAGAGAACTCAATCTCAAGAGAGTTCACTAATGTTGTGGTGAACGTTCACTAATGTTACACACTTCACCTGGAAAACCCTGAGCTGCTTCACACAGATAAAGTCAAACTAGTGTACAGCCGTTCTACACTCGGGTGCGAGCATTTATGTTGACACATTGTAAAATTGCAAAAACAACAATTTTAAAATGGAGAGTGAAAAGATAAATGTAGCATCTGAAGAAAACAAAGTGGCGGAAGATACAGAGAAGAAAAAAGTGTGGTAAAACAATGCAGAGCAAAAAGAAAAACAGAAGGAAGATGAACCCCTGGCAACTTTAAATAGTGAAATCCATAATGAGAAGGATGATGACGTGTTCTCAGAAATTTCTGAAATTTCTCAGAAAATGGAGATCAGCAGCTCTACACTCATCAAGGAATTGATATGTTTTTATACAAGACTTATGGGAAGCCCGTGGAAGTAGATGTTTTTTTTTTTTTTCAGATACAGAAACTTTTTTTGGCAACTGTAGCAACAATAATAATAATAATAATAAAAAAACTTTTAATGAACTGAGCCAAAAAGAAAAAAAAAATCTTATAAATAATCTTTTAAAAAAGGAAAAACAAAAAAAGAAGCTTACATTTTTTTTATAATTCTGGTAACATTTTATATATTGTACAGATAGGCTCTTCTTCTGGGAAGAAGCAAACATTCAAATAAAACTTTTCTGTAAAATGTTTTACCGACCATTCAAAAGCAGTAACTCATTATAACATTAAAAACTAGAAAAGGAGCCTCCTTCCCCCAAATAATAACAGTGAAATATTTATATCTTTGCTTCATGCTTTTATACAGGAAACAAAATGTTTTAAATTAAGAAATAGTACGCATTAATGACGTGGATGCTGAAAGTTCTTTCTATTTTAACCTATAAAGAAAAACGAGACCTCTAAGCTCCATCTTATGCCTCCAGTGTCCAGACGGTATTATTACAATACAAACCTGGAATACAAATTATTAAAACTAAACCTGGTCAAATGAGAAAAAATTGGAAGAGATTGTTATGCAGAACTGAAAAATGTGACTTATCCGGTGCAGAAAAAACATTAGACACAAGTCTGTTATAAATGAAAAGAACACAGCAAGAGATTCTGGATGCAGCTGTGAAACAACTTGCAATGAAAGTTTCCTACCAGTCTGCCTTCCCCTTTATGTGCACCGACTGAGGAAACAAATTTTTCCTACCGGCGGGTTACCCCCCCCCCCCCCACACACACACACACACATACCTGTTTGACATTTCGAGTTCAGTGGGATGGGTTATTTAAGCTCAGCATGTTTGATGTCAGGTCGGGTCATTTGTTGTTTCGTTCAATTCCCTGTGTTAACATCATTAGGTTCTACCTGAGGATTCTGCATCTTGTGGACTTGATGGTGTTATGAACTCTGTTCTATGAACCATTATTGGAATGTGCATGTGAATATAATGCAGCACTGGGAGCAATTCTAACGTTTATTACAGCTAAAATATTTCAAGGAGTCATTACAGAAGTCACTCAGTCACTGTTAATTCAGTTTTCTCATCAGAAATGTCTCACAGGACTGAGAGAGACGAAATGGACGACTCTACCGGAACTTTCTCTCCACGTGGCTGCTGGAGAAATAAGAACTGGAGATTTACAGTGGAGATTTTTACACCGAGCTGTTGCAACTAAACAACAGATAGCACTTTGAAACCGAGAGGTAAAGGTGGATTGAACCATTTGTGGCCTGGAGGAGACAAATAAACATCTTTTCTTAAAACGTCAAAGGCGGAATCGTATTTTTACTGTTTGAAAAAGCTCGACACCGGAACAGGGGGCGCTATGGTTGGACAACCTCTTTGTATTTGGGCAGTAACGTTCTTCAGAAAAAAAAAAACACCCACAATTTTAATGATTATTTTATAGGACAAGTAAAAAATGTCTATCTGGGTTACTAGAGGAAATAAAATTCAAATTCAAGTTTTGGGCTTGAGGACTAAAATTAATGAATAGTATTTGGGCTAAAAGTTAAAAAAAATATTCTTATCATATAATTGATCAAAAGTTATCATTTTTATTGTTATTATTACAATTATTGTTATTATTATAAATTAGATGAATGAAAAAAGGACACAAGCTGGAGTTTTTGTGAAATGGCAAGGAGTCTTAATTTTTATGTTTTATTTTACTTTCAAAATCTGATCGTGTTTATTCAAAGAAAAAAGAATATATACAAAAATAAAGAAGAAACTTTTTGAAGTGTTTCAATGGTTTGCATAGAATATTAATGAAGGGTTTTTGTATACACTGATTTTTTAACAGTTGTTGAATAACACTAAATAAGAGTTCTAATCTCTCTCTACTTTTACTGTTATTAATGAGGTAAAATAAACTTAAACCTGCAGATTTAAGTTGTTCAAATTGGTTAAACTTTACTCAGAAACGAGGAAATAAAATCCACACAAATGAAATGCAAATTGTTGCTTTTTTTTCTTTTATTATTCAATGTCAAAGCTGATTTAGCATCGAGTGATGTACATCTCGACTGAGAGAAAACTTGGACTGGTCCACCCGGGAACTGAACCCATGACTCGGATGCCAGATTTCAGTTCTACCCACCAAGTTACGTCTCTACACAGAGAAGACTTGGACTGGACCGTCCAAGAACTGAACCCTGGACTTGAATGCCAGCTAGCAGTGCTACCCACCAATTTCCTCAACTTACTCAACCCATAATTTTTTTTTATTATTTGTTATATTTTGTTCTAGTGAGTTATTATAGATGGTTTAAGGGTAAACACATAAGTCAAATTAAATCAAATTCAAATTCAATCAAATTCAAGTGTCCGTGTATGAGAGGGGTGTCTGGAGCTCTAAAGTCTGGAGGTAATGCAAAACATTCCTGAAATAAAGTTTTGTATCATCAAACAAACACAGACCAACAAAAATTATTTAGTTGAACGTACCTGTAAAACACAGGAAGATAAAGATAAGTGCCATTGAGGTTCGTCTCTGTGCTTCTGTCAACATGTTTTGTGTTAGTCCCGACACATATAGTGGTGTTTTGTTTTTCTCTTCATTAACATGAGCTGGGTTTCACACGTAGACTTATGATGCTCAGAACGTGCTAGATTGTGGTTGGGTTCATTTGATTTACCATAAAAAATGCAAACTAGACAATTTTAATTTTTAATTTTTTTAATTAAAATTTTAATTAAAGTTTGAATGCAAAATTTATTCCTGGATTCTCAGTGCACATTAAATACTGTTTATAATGAATCGGAATGGAAAAGTATAAATTTTCTGGTTATAAAGCCACACAGATTGCATAACAGATGTTTACATAAACCACAAGCTTGTAGTCAATGTGGATCAATCTGAAGAGATGCAAACACAAATGAGACTTCGATTCTGAGACCATCAACAATGTCGACTTGAGGAGGACACTTGTTGTCAGGACGCAAAACTCAAAGACGATTGTGGATTTTTACACTCAGCTAAATCAATCCTTATAAATCTTACTACTAATGAAAGTAAATTTGGTCTTTGTTAGGAGGCTTGTGGCGTCCAGTGGGCCAAATACCATTACACGACACTGCCGACGTTACAAATCGTTTCATATCTAGACCTTACATATCAAGCCTGTCGATATATGGAGGTGCAGTATCTAGTGTAGCATTCCCTTAATCTATCGGTACTGATAGTCTGTAACATCGCATCGGAGATCGAATGATACTAGATGGCCTTGTTTATTTCAGTCCAGTGCTGGTTATAGTTTGGTTTCTCAGTTGCAGCTTTGTATTGATCCTCTGCACATTTATTGGTTTCCCCCAGATTGCTTTGCACTTAAACCATTTCATCCTGCAGGTGCTATGGGTCCATAAACCTCCCAGATTCAAGAACAATTTCTTTCCACAGGCCATTTGTTAATGTTAAATGTTTACACAGCGCTATAGTTCCGGCTGTACATAACATTCATTTTCTCAATGGTAAATACTATTCAGTAGCAGAGAGTAGAAAGACTTTTTATTTTTAGTTCTGTATATTTCATTATTATATTTATCTTCTATCGGACATTCTTGGCAAAGTAAAAATTTCATAGTACGAGGAATTCCACTTCTTCATTCTGCATAGGAAAAAAAATCTTTGAATCTTGAATCCTTCTCACATGCTTCTTGATTCCACTCCGAGTCCATGTGTAGTAAATCCAGCTGATTGTACATGGTTCAACGACACTGACTCCTGTTATATAAAGTCTCATAGCAGACAACACATTTCAGAGTACAAACCCAGCCATGAAGTCCGGATGATTGTCTCTAGACCTCTAACAGGATTGTATTGAAAGGAAGAGTACAGAAATATTTCTGCCACATCGAAGCTGACAATAAACACAGTGGCCTTCATGTATCATAAAAAGAACAAGTTTTTAACCACCAGGACTCTTCCTAGGGCTTTCCACCTGGCCAATGTGAGAATGACGAACATTGATTGTAGAGGAAAGCAAGTCTTGCTGATCACCTGGCCAATACCATCCCTAAAAGTAAAGCATGGTGGTGGTAGCATCATGCTGCGGGGCAGATTTTTCTTGTGCAGGAATTAGGAAACTTATCAGAGGTGACGGAAATGTAGATACAGGAATGTACAGAGACATCCATGAAGAAAACCTGTTCCAGAAAAAAAAACCTGGACCACAGACTGGAGCAAAGGTTCAATGACAAGATAAAAAAGTTTCCGGCTTTTGCACAACACTGTGAATGTTCCTGAGTGGCCCGGTCAGAACCGAACTGAATATCTCTGAGGAGATTTGAATATGGACCTTACAAATGTAACCTGGTGGAGCATAGAAGCTTCTGAAAAAAGAATGAAGAAACTAAAGCTACCAACAATTCTTTGACAAAATATTGCACAAATGATGTAATTACTTGAGTATGTGTGATTTGTTTTGTTCTTTATTATTAATACATTTGCAAAAATACCAAACATAAGAACCCTAACAGACTTGTTTTTGTGAGGCACCACTAGTGCAACCAAACAAGAGACAGCAGTGAGACCTTTTCAAAGATGACCACTAATTTTAATACTACTTGTAATAGAGAACAGGAACCCTGGTAACCCCATACGTTAGCCCCGAGAGGCTGGACATTCCAGTGCTAATATATGTCTCGGCAGATTTCACCTCGTCTGCATCCAACCATTTCGGCAAAGCTAACAAATAGTTAGAAGAAAATGCAACTATGCAACAACTTGTTAAATATTTGTTTATGCAAAAAAAGGTCTGGATACTTTTCTCTCTGTCTCTCGTGTCTTGAAGGTTTTGAACAAAGTGATTTACATAGTTTTGGTTTGGGAAAACTTGTCCTGTCTTGTCTCTGCTGTTCTCCTGACCTCTTTTTAAACATTACAGCCTTTACATTCTTGATTGTTTTAGACATTAAAAAGCTTTTTATAGAAACAATAACTGCTTTTCCATCAACCGGTTTTTGTTTGTTTGAAAATGTGCATTAAAGAACCCAAATGAACGAAACGAAAACACAAAACATGTGGTTGAATGAATGAAACTTTTTGTTTAGTGAATAAACGACGGCTCTGAATGTTTCATTTATATTTGCTGTTTTCCACCGGACAGTCCGGTTAATCTGCGCCAGTATTCTGGAGCGTGAGTACGAGCGTGAGACCCGGGAGACCCTGAACACGAGTCGGTGAAGTGTAACTGTACTTAAAGTAAATGATAAAATCTCTCCGTCTCTGCAGCATCTTGACACGTCATATAAAAGTTATTTTGCACAACTGTAGTTGATGAAACTGCCACATTTTCACATTTTTTCCTGCTAATATTTCTGCCAAATTACAAAACATTATTGCTAAATGTTTGGAAGAAACAATAACAGCTCTTTTATTCTATTGACATTCATTGTTGTTTTATTTTTAATGCACATTGGTTGAAGTGATATTTATTACAGGGTGTGTAGGGGTCCAGTATCTCTCTCACACACACACACACGCACGCACGCACGTAAAGTCTGAAGCAGCTACCACATCCATTACATTACAACATTACATTACATTTAGCTTTTATCCAAAGCGACTTACAATGAGCAGACAGGGTTAAGGGTTTTGCTCAAGGACCCAGCGGAGTGTAGCAGAGCCTGGATTTGAACCCCCAACCTTTGGGTTCCCAGCCCAACGCTCTACCCACTAGGCTACACTGTCCCAGTATAAATCAAGTTGTGCAAAAAAAAGTATGATGTTTAAGATAAGTTGCCCTCGACAGCTCTAGCATGAACAGTACGTACAGCTGTTACCTGATGTTATTACCGGAACTCCCAAGTGTTTGTTTTGGACACGTTTATAGCTGTGACGTAAAGCTACCTGAAATCTGGAGACTGAACAGCAAATTCAGTTTGTGTATAAAGTGTCCGGTTGTCTGTCATTGTCTTGTGTGCTTTTCTTCCAGATGTCTTGCAGAAACAGCTGGAGTAATGAATCTATCCTTAACTCATCAAGCGAGTGTTTGTAAAAGAAAGATTTAAAGTGGAACAGTTTAAACCTTGTACAAGTTTCCAAATTTGCATCTACTGGTCTCACCGTGTAGTTGCTGCCAGATTGTCTCTGCACTAGATGGATTTTGCATGCTCAGGGACAATAATAGACATGCTTAGAGAATTGCATGACCTTTGGGAGAGCGCTACTTTCATCCTTTATACCCTTCATCTGTTTGTCCCATTTACTCACATGGGTAGTCTGCCCACTGTCCTACAAGGACACAGAGTAGCTGTGGACGGCGAGCGCAGTTCCTAATAAGGTACGCCAAGCTGGTCTTGCTGTAAATATTTCTAAAGGTCTGAGAAGGAAAACGAGGGAGGGAGGAATGGAAAGGAAGAGAGCAATAAGAGAAAAAACATAGGGGACGGATTGCGGCCTTATAAGGCCATGGCTGCTCTTTTCCCATGGTTCCGAGTTCCGACATCTGGAATGTGGCCAAGTTGGGCCAAACTGTGTTTTCACCCCATCTACAGGTTTGTTAGTGAATGAGCATAATGAAAACTTTTAGCATTGTGGTAACTAAACTTTTCTGATAGGTGACTGGCAAATCATGACACTTCAATACAAGATTGGCACGGTGGGAAACACGGTCATCTCACAGCGAGCAGGTCATGGGTTCGATCTCCATGTGGAACAGTCTGAGTTCTTTCTCTTTGGTGTTTACATGTTCTCCCTGTCTGCATATGTGTGTGTGTTTACTCCTGGTGCTCTAGTTATCTCAAACAGTCAAAAGAACATTTTGAGGATTTAGCAGATGTGTTTATCCAATGCGATTCACAATTACAACAGAACACCATTTTGTTGGGCAATCGAGGGTTAAGGGCCTTGCTCAGGGGCCCTACAGTGGTAGTAGTGGGGCTTGAACCGGCAACTTTCTATACTCTAGCCCAGTCAATTTAATTTTGTCTAATGAATAATAGTTTCCTGTCATGAATCTAGTAACGAAAAGTGTTAAACATGACATTAAAATCTCAATAAACAAACACATTTAAGTGCACGTTACTAATTACTCAAGTAAAAAGTAACTCATTTAAATCGTTGTCTAGTTACTTTTTAACTTTTTAACTTCTCCTCTGGGTAATGCAAACAGGACCAGTGGATATCATACAATAGTTGTTTTTAATATATTAAAGATAAATATGTACATACAACTATGCAATAATCATTTAAAACAGACGAAGTATCTTGATGGTTAATAATATCCCCTCACAGCAAGACGTTCCAGGTTCTAGTTTGCCTGTGTCTGTCTATTAAGGAATAATTTGAATATTGTATAAACTTCTTGCTTTTTATTTTCCCTCTGACTTAGTTTTTTTGTTCAATATATTTTTTATTTACAAATCACTGAAGATTTTATTTTCTTCCTGCTTAAAAGACAGTTAAAGATGATAGAACATCTTTTTTTGCTGGAACTTTGGTTTCGGTTGTATCTGGAGCCTTTTGAGTGCAAAATGGGAAGTGACCCTGAACTAATCTCACACATCTCAGACAGTTTTAATTTGCTTAACCAGCTATTAAAAGCTGGAGGGAATCTACCTAACGCAATCTCTATATTGCGTACTTAAAAAGTTGATAAGTTTGCGTATCTGAAGCTTCGAAACCCAGAAAGTGAATCTACTGGTGGATTTCAGTTCAAATAAAAAGCTTTTCACTTCACATTATTGAGGCAAAGTGTGCATTAAAACTGTCAATATCAAAAAGTCGTCTTCTTTATCAAGATTATACGCTACAAATATTTTAAAAGTTAAATGGATAGGCTTATGGTTGGCTACCATGAGCCATGAAGTCAGCGGTTACCATGTTAATGTGTGACATAATGTCATTGTACAGATACTTATGACATCATCCTATACAAACGGTTTCTGTTGCAAGTGAAACATGTGGGTTTAAGCCACAATGAGCCGAGTCATGTGTTGTGTGACACATTCGACTGGATTCTATGCATTCTACAAAAATAAAACCTTATAGTTTGAATGATTTGGTACGTTCCTATTAATTAACACTGCCCAAATATAGCTGACTTTAGCCTGTTGAGTTAGTCATTTTACCATGCAAACTGATGTACTAATTTAGCATCTATAATAACCGATTCATGTCTGCTAATGCATTTGTTAATACTTCTAATGTCAACTCTTTATCAGTTACATCCTGGACCGGGGTAAATCACTTCATCGATTTTGGTTTCTCTGTAAAACATGAACACTTCTGTTAAATGATTCAGATTCAGATGGTAACCTCCCTCTCCAACACCTAGTCACATTTCTGCATAAACCAGTGATCGTATTAATTACAAGCAAAAAGGAATGATTTTAGGGAAGTATTAGGAAGTATTTTTATTAGTCATTATCACCAAGATAAGCAGTTATATTATAATTTGGTTACACTTTTAACCTATTAAGACAAGCTCTGGCTATGATGGCAATGATGCCCTATTGTCCTTCATGAATTGTAGTAGTGACATTTGCAAAAAAATGTATTTTGTGGTATAGCAGATGTTTCTGTTACATAATTATTAAGATGGAAAAGAGAAGTCACAACAGCATAACCAAATTTTGACTTCCTCAAAACGCAACCTTGTCTGATTGTCTGCCAACGACAAATAACTTCACAACTTTCACTACTAAACAAGTGTAAGTAACAGTTATTCACACTGGCTTGTCGTTTTTTTTTAAATCATAGTCTATGTAGTAATTTCAAGTTGCTTTGTATTTTACACTGTTGTGAAATAGTTTATAGTATAAAATTATTTTTTTAACATTGAAATGCAACCGTTAGCTTTGTTTGACTTTTTGAGAGCCAGATGAGCCAGTGGTTGTAATGCAGTAAATATAATAAGTTGTGTGCTATAAACTGCTTTTCTAATCATAATATTTGTCAGTAATTGTCATTAACAGTTAATGTGGAATTATTTATGGCTTAGACTACTTCAGTCAATCTTATTAGCAATTCTATCTACTTACCAAAATGGTTTAGAACACTCAAGATACATATGAAATATTTTCTAAAATATCAAAATTGATGGTGTTGTTACAAACTGTCAGCCTGTATGCACTGATCACTATATACCATTCTGAAACTTGATATAAACGTCTCTATAAATATAAATCTTATTTTTTTATTTAAAAGTATGGAGTAGTATGGAGACAAGCCATTTCGGGAGCAGTATAATAGGTAAGTCATTTTTGTAATCACCATATAAAGACTTGAAATGGTAGTTCAGTGGTTAAAGAACTGGACTAGTACTTAGATGGAAGGTCAAAGACCCTTAATACCTTGAATGATATTTGCTTTTGATATAAAAATGTAATGTTTAAAATTAATGAATGTAAATTTAGAGACATCATTGCTAGTACACTACGAGGTCTTTAACCTATGCTTATCATTTGTTTTTGTTTTTTTCAAATAAAATATTTGCTTAGTGTCTTATAGTTTGGTAATTAACTGTCTGGTTTAGAGTCTAACATTTTAATAGAATTGTTTAATTTTAATTTTTAACTTTTAACCTCAAACACAATTTAAATCAGTTGTGCTTAATAGATTGAATTTAAAATGGCTGTGACCATCAATTTCTCAGGTCACAATGTATTAAAACTACGTTGTGATGATTAAACATTGTACTAAGCAGCCATTGCTTAGAGAGTTTTTAATATTTCTCGATAAGAAATATGATGACTTTAATAGTCGTTATGATCCACAGCAATCATTATGTTAGTTATTAGTTGACCTCTACCATCGGCTAAACTGTAAATAAACAATAACTTTATGCCAGTAATTTGTGTTTGATTGTTTATTTTACTTTAGGTCGGTTGTGTCAGCTCTTTGGAAATCAGAAAAAGCAATCTACATCATCTAGTCAAAGTCACGTAACATTTTCCCACCACTTGACGGATACTAAGCCATCCTCAAGTAGCGGTGTCTCTCCAACAAACAGCATCTCATCTGTGGTGTCCAGTGCTTCTTCCTGTCCTCATCAGAGTTCATCATCTTCATCTTCACTGTCATCAACAGAGGCACTTCCTCCCATTCTCAGTGCCCCATTCCGTTTCTCCCGTACGTATGATGTGTGCGTGTGCCACAGTAATGAGAACGCTACTCAAGCCGGTGCTCTGATTTCTTTTCTGGAGACCTCGTACAGAGGGCTGCGCTGTTACTGGCAGCCTCGGGACTGTTCATTGGGTGCAGCTTTGTCCACTGAGTTCTGTAAGGCAATACAGGCTAGTCACTGCTGGGTGCTGCTGCTCAGTCCACAGTTTATGCAGGACGAGTGGTGCTGGTACCAAATGCAGCAGGTTATCAGTGAAGGACCAATGTCTCAGAGGATTATTCCCACTGTACTGAACATGAAGATTTCAGAGGTCCCAAAGGAACTGCGCTTCTTCTATACTGTAGACTTGAACCGGAATCAAGAGGCTGGCTACTCTCAGGTGTATAGAACTGTTCTTCAGTGTGAGTAACGTGGTCTAACTTAACTTGTATTTACACACCAAGAGAAGAGCAGATGCTGGAAATCAAACACATGCAAAGATATCTAACCATATACAGTATGTTCATAAATCAAATCAGAGGGGCAAAGTATTGAACATGCTTACTGAAATGTATTTAATACTTCTTCCACACAAACACTCAATGTTCTGTGGCTCAAGGTTCTGTGGCTTCTTCTATGAGCTGAAATGGATTCGGTTCAGGTGATTGGCCAGGATGTTCTAGCTCTTCTCCCCCGTCTAAAACCAGTTTTTTCTTGGCTTTCCTTGGTATGGGATCAATGTCTTGCTGAAATTGTCCACCAATGTTTATCATAATCATTCTGGATGGACATTTGTCCGTCCGTTCTTCCAGTTATATGAAGTGTTCCTGTGCTGTATGCTGAAAATCAGCCACATCATGATGTTCAAACCTCCAAACTTCAATGTTGCTACGGTGTTTTTGAGATGTTTTGCAGTGGCTTTTGACCGCCAAAAATAGGGTACATTAATATTACACCTAAAGAATTAAACTGATAATGAACGATAATGCCCAAATCAAATAATAGTTACAAATCAAAGTTGTTATTATACCCCTAGTGTTTTGCGGAGTGTCTTTTAGCTTTTACAACTTCAAACTAATGTTTTTGGTAAGTGCAAAGTTACCAAGTTTTTACATTCTATTCCTCACGTACAAAAGCATCAAAATCAGTGATGTTTGTATTCCGTTAAGCAAGTGCCGATTAAATTTCACCAAATATTTACAATTGAAAATAAATCTAGCAATGGAAAAGGCCATTACAAGATGTTCCAGGATCTTTATCTTAACCAGGCTCCCAAAATTCTGTAGTCTTCCTCCTGCTATATTCGAGTCAAATTTTTGGTACATCTTTGAGTCTGGTCATGAAGTCCTTCTTTATTCTTTGC